>NW_015449934.1:996944-1011446 GCF_000239435.1 Tetranychus urticae
TCTAGAGTAGTGTCAAAAAGGTTCAATTGTTTCATAGTTTCATTGATTTTAATTCTGTTCGGATTAATAAATCCGGTAGATAGCATTTCGAGGTTAGCTTTTGCGGCATCAATCTGAAATTTAAATAATCCCCACAGATTATTCCTTTCAAAGATTCTGAGTCTCTGATTAGTTCAACAATATCTTCGAGTGGTGATCTTTTCTGAGATGGGGTGAGAAGTCGACAATATGTTAATATGATAAAATTTGCATGAAAAATAAAAACTTTTGCAAATGAAAGTGAAATGATATCAAATCTGTCAACAAACCCTCAAATATGGAGCCCATTTGTTCCAAAACGTTACAGTAAATGGCTCATCTGATTGACGAGCATTTTTACCAAAAAATAATTCGTCAAACTGTTATGATAAAATTTGAATAAAAACTATGAAAAAAATGAAAGAAAATATAATAAAATAAAAAATATCAAATCTGTCAACAGACCAAATCTGGAAACAATGTGTGAAAACATATTGTGTCAATTGGTTCCACAAATGCGTCTATAATTAGTTGAGCGAATTCTTCTTTTGGTACTTTTTTAAAACATGGGTATGAAAAGTCGAGAAACTGTAATGATAAAATTGCACAGAAAATAAAAACAAATGAGAGTAAAATAATGTCAAATCTGTCAGCATACCCTTAAATTTGGAAACCATTTGCTCAAAAATGTTACATCGATTGGCTTTTTTGATTGTTGAGAAACAGAATCAGGTAAATAGTTTGGTCGGCCTGAAATGGATAATTAATTGCATTAGGAAAATGGTTAACAAGAAGAATAAAGATTAATCAAAATTTATAAATCTTACCAATAAAATATTTAACTTTTTTATTCCGAGCAACAATCAAATTACTCCATTTTTCGCAAACTGTAATTGTAATTTGTCAAATTATTATTAAATTAACAAAACATGACTTCAAACAAACTATAATATTAGTATCCAAATAGTGCGTTTTTACAGTCGGACGATAAACAATATTCATCACAAGATAACAAACGAGGTTTCAATCAAAACTGTTTCTTTAGCATAAAAGTTTTACAGCATTTATCGTATTGTGATTTCAATTGATATCTAAAAATTATTCAAGTATAATTATTGCAATATATACACAAGAGTGAGCTTTTGAGTCAAGTTGAAGGCAATTTTCACCGTCGCTATCAATAAGATTCAATTGTTTGGGATTATCTAATTTTTAAGTTTGATAACAAAATACTAGCTGAACATCGAAGTCACTAGATGGCGACTGAAAAAAAAGATTGCCTTAAACGATTACTCCTGTGAATTCAGTAATTAGATTTTCACATTTCTCACATTTTACAATTTAAATAAATAGCATGATTTACACTTACCTTTGAAGCAGTTTATTAGATCTTCTAAATCCTGAATGAAATCAAAAATATTCAACAAACAATCATCTGGAAGTTCATTTATTAACATTGTTAAATCAATTTTAAAATGGTAACTCTGAGATTAAACAACTTTAAACTTATCAATTTCTAGTTGCAACTATGATAAGAATACGAAACCACAGCTGGTCGACTTAGTCGAAAAATCAGTTGAATGCTCAACGGCTTAGCCGTGCAAATGATTGCAAATAAAATCCAATAAAATTTTATATTGGAATTGTAAGATTTAAAGTGCGTTTTTACATTAAAACCAAGATTAAAGAACTTTTTTTGTGTGCTCAAAATATCGGATTGAAAGGTTAGCCAAGATGGTGAATTTTATGAAGATAGCAACTTTTCTTTCAATATCGTATTCCTCGGAGCTGAAACGAAGATTAAGTGCAATGGATATACATTTTTTTATCATTTGCATTTCTAATCATCTATTGGATCCAGTAAATCAGGCAAATCATTGAATCTTTTGAAAAAACAATGTTCCATGAAATCGAATCCACGACAGATTTTTTTTGGTCGATTCAATATCTGCGGCCAATCAGCTTCAATTTGTTTATCGTCTTTTTTAAAATAAAACTTGATTGATCGTCCATGCTGTTCACAATAATCCTGAACATGATTAGCAGCTTCTTGAGTGACTTTATAAGCTTCACGAGCATCAAGTAGAATAAGTTTTGGCAAAATTAATATCAATTGCTTTATGTGTTCCGCTCTTAAATAGGTGCCTTTAATTGCCAAATGCTTTAGATTTGGATATTTTGACATTAATCTCCATATATCATTCCATTCGATTGGTTGACCCTATTTGAATAGAGAAAAGAGTCAATTTGTTAAAACGCTGACAAAGGAATAATAAAAATTAAAATAAAAAAAATTGCTATCTCGAGCAAAATAATACTCACAAATTCTATAACTAAATCTTGTAAATTTGTACATTTTATTGAATCATTGACGGTCAGGTATTGGCTAGCAATTTTGAGATGAGCACTCTGTAATGCTGGGCATAAATCTATGAATACAAATGAAGAGCATGTGTCAGAGTATTCAGCTGATTCAACTATTTTAAGATTTTCCAATACTGAATCATTAGAGCCATAAGGTACATAATCTAAACATGAAAAGATTAAAAACAGTTAAAAAAAGTTACTGAAATAATATATGAAATTGTTAAAATATGTTGTTGTATAATATTACCTAGTAAACATCTAATATTAATTTTTACCCTTTCAAGATTTGGAAAATAATGGGCCACTTCTTTGAATTCTCCTAGAGTAGAGTTCCAAAAATTTATTTGTTTCACAGTTTCATTGATTTTAATCTGTTTCAGATCAATGTCCGGATGAATAAATGAGATAGATAACATTTCGATGTTAGTGCTCAATGCAAAATCCGAATAACCATAACACATTATTCCTTTCAAAGATTCTGTGCCTCTGATTAGTTTAGCAATATCTTCCTTTGGTGTTTTAAGCAAAACGTCGACAATCTGTTATGATAAAATTTGTATAAAAACAATGAAAGTGAAATACATTGAATTTTTTTTAAATTCATATTATTAATATAATATTCATAATATTTAACAAAGAAAACCTTAGCTTTAGGAAAGGAAAAAGTTAATCTGTTTAGAGATGTGACTATCATAATCTGACTTCAGAATGAAATAAAGAAGCTAAAGTTTAGCAAAGTTATTGGGTATCTTGATTTCATTCTGAAAGTTGCTTACATTTTATGATTATCTCGAGCTCAAATAGATAACTTTTGTTGCCTAAAGCAAAGGCTTTCTTTGTTAAAACAATATGAATTCAATGAGAATTCAACGAATAACGTATAAAAATAATATCAAATCTGTCAACTTACCCTTAAATTTGGAAACCATTTGCTCAAAAATGTTACATCAACTGGCTCATCTGATAGATGGCAAACAGAATCAGGCGAATTTGGTTGGTCTGAAATTGATGATTGATTTTATTAGGAAAATGGTTAACTAGAAGAATAAGCATTAATCAAAATTTATAAATCTTACCAATAAAATATTTAACTTTTTTAGTCCGAACAACCAAATTACGCCATTTTTCGCAAACTGTAATTGGAATTAGTCAAATTATTTTCAACTGAACAAAATATAACGTATCTTGGGCTAACTAAAAATATCCGAATATTCCGCATTAACAGTCTGATATAAACCATATTCATAACAGGATAGCAAAAGAGGTTTCAATAAAAGTTGGAAGTAGCATAACTATAATTTTAGTATCCAAATAGCGCGCTTTTACAGTCAGACGATACACAATATTCATCACAAGGTAACAAACAAGGTTTCAATAAAACCGTTTCTTTCACATAAAAGTTTTATACATTCATGTATCATTTATCGTATTGTAATTTCAATTGATTGCTATAAATTATTCCAATATAATCTGATTTCCCTCACATTTCACAATTTACATAAGCAACATGACTTGCACTTACCTTTGAAGCAGTTTACTAAATCCGTTAAATCTTGTATGCAATCAAAAATAGTCAGCAAACAATCATCAGGAAGTTCATTTATTAACATTGTTAAATCAATTTTGAAATGATAAATCTGACAAAGAGAAACAGCATAAACAATTTTAGCAACAAATTAATCAACTTTAATATTAAAACTTTAACCAATATCTAGTTAAAACTAACGATCGAAACTAACTAATTTTATCGATAAAATCGATGCTTATCGATATTTTCTGGCTTTAGTGGTCATCGACTATCAAGATATATCGATGTTTTAATTCTCCTGAATTTTACCACGATTTTGTAAACGTGGAAAACGTCGTTTTCGACGACAGATTGCATTTATTATTAATTTTTTGAGATTTACGGTTCCCAGATTTACTGATTCAAGATTTATATTAAATTAGATTATGTCTTTGTATTATACATTTACATACAATTATATTACTTTGTATGCTTTATATTCACCCTGAACTGTAACAATAGCCACGGCTGCAAGGGGGGTTGAATTAAGCCACTCAGCCGTATGGCTTTAGGTGGACTCGAAAGAGCCTGACCATTCTTTACCATGCCATTCAAGCTCATTTTGGTGTGTTTCTACGTTTTTTGGCGTTTAATTCTCACGTTTTTTAACTGAAAAGTTAGCAAAGATGGTGATGATTTTAAAGATTTGGGAATTTTTTGCTTCAAAATTATAATATCTATTGAAATCATGCTCCTTAAATTATCGATATCGTTAGTATTAAATTATCATCAACGGGTTAAATCGGGTCTTCGACCCTTCAAGCGGTTATGTAACAGATTTCATCGAAAATAGAGCTACTTTCGAAGTTAAATGCAATTGAAGAATATGTGAACTTTAAATACAATTTTCAAACTATCGATCGTTGAATGCTTCCATTGTATAGATATGCCAAATTATTATTAATGTAAATAATTTAAGTGAAATTCACTTAGTGAATCAATTTAGATTTATTTTGAGCTGTCAATTGAACACTTTAATGGTTAACTAAAATAGACCAGTTTATACAAGATGAATAATTGTAATAAATAACCATGCAGGTAACCCAACAGTTATCCTTCTGTGAGCTGTGGTGGTCCGTCTAAGATCGATAATTATGGTCTGATTAAGATATCAAGGATTAAGTTTTGTTCAATATCGTAAACCTTACAGCTGAAACAAAAGTTGAGCACAAAGGAATCGACAATTATGTTATCATTTGCATTTCTAATCTTCTATTGGATCCAAAAAATGAGGCAACTGATAAAAACTTTTGAAAAAGCAATGTTCCATGAAATCAAATCCACGACAAATTTTATCTGGTCTATTCAATATCTGCGGCCAATCAGATTCAATTTGTTTGTCGTCTGCTTTGAAATAAAACTTGATTGATCGGCCATACCGCTTACAATAATCCTGAACATAATCAGCAGCTTCTTGAGTGACCCAAAGAGATTCACGAACATCCAGTAGTGTTAGTTTTGGCAAAATTAATATTAATTGTTTGATGTGCTCATCTTTTAAAGAGGTGCCTCGTATTGCCAAATGCTTTAGATTTGGATATTTTGACATTAATCTTCGTAGAATATCCCATTCGATTGGTTCGTACTATTAAAATAAAGATTTTTTGTTAGGATTCTTTAAACTATCGCTATGTAAATCTGAAGCGAAATCCTACTCACAAATTGAATAACTAAATCTTGTAAATTTGTACATTTTATTGAATCATTGACGATAATGCGACAGCAATCAATTTTGACATAAGCACTCTGTAATGCTGGGCACGAATCCATGAATACAAATGAGCAACAAAAGTCTGTCCAATCATAAGAAGACAACCCCAATTCAACTATCTTAAGATTTGCCATTACTGGGCCATTAGAGTAATGATCTGTTCTGTCTAAACATGAAAAGGTCAACAAACGCTTAAAAAAGGTGATAAAGTAAGCCTTCGATTTTTTGCAAAAAGAGTTACAGTACCTGATGGTTATTTTAAAATAACCGATCAAAACTTACACATAAAAATCATTAATTGACCGAGTAGCAATAAAGGATCAAATCAATAACAAAAATTAAAATTCTCGGTTCAAAATGTGTAGCTAAGTTAAGCTGTTTGTTAGTTCTTGCATAAAATCCTCGGTTTTTTAAAATGTAATTATAATACCTTCGCCATTATAAATTTTCAGCCGTTCAAGATTTGGAAAATGGTGTGCGACTTCTGCGAATACATCTAGAGTAGAGTCCCATAGGTACAATTGTTTCATATTTTCATTGATTTTCTTTATGTTTAGATCAATATATCCAGTAGATAACATTTCGAGGTTAGGGTTTTCCGGTATCGATTCAAAATCGAGGCAGGATTCCATACAGTAATGATGACCATAGATTATTCCTTTCAGCGATTCTGAGTCTCTAATTAGTTTAATAATATCTTCGATTGGTGTTTTCCCATTGCGTGTGTATAAAAGATCGGCAATCTGTTTTGATAAGATTTGTATAAAAAATAAAACTTTTAGAAACGAAAGTGAATCAATATCAAATCTTTCAACTTACCCTTAAATTTGGAAGCCATTTGCTCAAAAATGTTACATCAATTGGCTCATCTGTTTGATGACAAACTGAATCAGGCGAATAATTGGGTTGATCTGAAATTAATAATTTATTTTATTAGGAAAATGGTGATAAGCATTAATCAAAATTTAAATCTTACCAATAAAATATTTAACTTTTTTAATTCGAGTAGCAATCAAATTACGCCATTTTATACAAACTGTAATCAATATTTGTCAAGTCAATATTAAAAAATAACATAAAATATCCAAATAAGGCGCTTCAATAGTCAGATGATAAACAATATTCATGCTCAAGGAGTATACTATTTCTTCATCACAGAATAGAGGCTTTATTCGTAAAAGCAAGATCTAGCACTCAACAAAAGGTATTTTATTGAGATTTGATCTCCACATCTCTCACATTTTAAAATTTAAACAAATAGCATGATTTGCACTTACCTTTGAAGCAGTTAATTAAATCTTTTAAATCTTGAATGTAATCAAAGATTTCCAGAAAACAATCATCTGGAAGCTCATTTATTAACATTGTTAAAGTAACTTTGAAATAATAACTTACATTGATTGATAGTTAATAAATCTATAAGTGTTAGACAAACAAAAACCTTGCATATTTTGCATTTACGAGTACAGACATCTAACGTCAAAAAAAATATTAGAATGATTTTAAAGATTTTTGTTACGATGTCTGTAACGATTACGGTAGCACACAAAAGAATGAGCTCAACTCCTGGGTCAAAGACTTTGACTCATATAAGTTAATGCAATTTTCAGCAAATGCAAATTATCCAAGGTTTGGGTGTATCACAGCTAGTCGACTCAGTAGAAATGACAGTTGGGTGGCTTAGCCATGTGAATGACTGAACAATTTTCCAATATCGTCAACCTCACAGCTGAAACAAAAATTAAGTAGAAAAGATCGAATCATGTTATGCTTTGCATTCCTATTCATCTATTGGGTCCAAAAAATGAGGCAATTTATCAAAACTTTTGAAAAAACAATGTTCCATGAAATCGAATCCACGACAAATTTTTTCTCGTCGATTTAATGACTGTGGCCAATCAGATTTAATTTGTTTATCGTCTTTTTTGAAATAAAACTTGATTGATCGACCATGCTGTTTACAATAATCCTGAACATTTTCCATAGTTTTTCTAGTGTCTTTATGAGATTGACGAATATCAAGTAGAATAAGTTTTGGCAGAATTAATATTAATTGCTCGATGTGTTTCTTTCCTAACCACATTTTTCGTAATGACAAATGCTTTAGATTTGGATACTTCGACATTAACATGGGTAGTTCCTCCCAATTGGTTGGTTTATACTATTAGTATAGAGAAAAGTGTCAATCCGTTAAAATACTATTCGATTAATTAAAATTACAATGAGAAAAAATTGTTGAAGCTCAAGCAAAATCATACTCACATTTTGAATAACCAAATCTTGTAAGTTTGCGTTTTTTACTGAATAATTAATGACAATGCGACTGCAATCAATTTTGATATGAGCACTCTGCAATGCTGGGCACGAATCCATGAATAAAAATGAACTGCAGCATTCATGGTAATCCCTATCACGAGAAGATCCAGCCAGTTCAACTATTTTAAGATTTGCCATTACTGGACCATCAGAGTAAAAATCTGTTGTCTCTAAACATGAAAAGGGTTGGTTAAGAAACAATTATAAAGATACTGAAATATCATATGAATTTGTAATATATTATGAAAATACTTTTAGAACAAGAAATTTTCAGCCTTTCAAGATTTGGAAAACAATGGGCCACTTCTTTGAATTCATCGAGAGTAGAGTTCCAAAGGTTCAATTGTTTCACAGTTTCATTGATTTCAATTTTGTACGAATCAATAATTCTGGTAGATAGCATTTCGAGGTTAGCTTTTTGCGGCATCAATTTGAGATTCAAATAATCACCACAGATTATTCCTTTCAAAGATTCTGAGTTTCTGATTAGTTTGTCAATATCTTCGATTGCTGGTTTTACATGAGATGGGTATGAAAGGTTGGCAATCTGTTTTGATAAGATTTGTATAAAAATAAAACCAGTAAAGAGTCAAAGTGAAATAATGTCGAATCTCAATCAAGTCTGCATCAAATGTAAACTTACCCTTAAATTTGAAAACCATTCTACCAAAGATGTTATATCATCTGGCTCATCTGATTGAAGATACTCATTATCATCCACAAATTTGTCAAGCTATTATGATAAAATTTGTATAAAAACTACAGAAACAACGAAAAGAAATCAAATCAAATAAAAATATAAAATATGTCAACAGACCACAGAATATGGAAACAATTTGTTTATCCATGATTCTTCAATCGGTTCCTTCAATGTGTCTCTGATTAGTTTAGCGATATCTTCCTTTGGTACGTTTTCAAAAAATGGGTATGAAAAGTCGAAAATCTGTTATGATAAAATTGTTTGAAAAATAAGTAGTAATGAGAGTAAAATAATGTCAAATCTGTCAACTTACTTTTAAATTTGGAAACCATTTGCTCAAAAATGTTACATCAATTGGTTTATTTGATTGTTGAGTAACAGAATCAGGCGAATAATTTGGTCGGTCTGAAAATAACAAGTGATTTCCTTAGTCAAAAGGTTAAAAAGGAGCATTATTCAAAATTTATAAATCTTACCAATAAAATATTTAACTTTTTTATTCCGAGCAACAATCAAATTACTCCATTTTTCGCAAACTGAAATTGAAATTTATCAAATTACTATTAAATTAGCAAAACATAACTATAATATTAGCATCCAAATAGCGCGCTTTTACAGTCAAACAATACAATATTCATCACAAGGTAACAAACGAGGTTTCAATAAAACCGTTTCTTTCACATAAAAGTTTTACATCATTTATCGGATTGTGATTTTTTATGATTTCTATAAATTATTCCAATATACTTATTGTAATATACACAGGAGTGATTTTTTGGCCCTTGTTAAAAGACATTTCACCGTCATATCGATGAGATTCAATTGTTTGCGATCATCTAATTTTTCAAGTTTGTTAACAAAATACTAGCTGAACACCGAAATCACTAGATTGACAAAAAAAGGATCCGTCTGACAAAAAAAGGATTGCCTTAAACGACTACTCCTGTGTTTATAGTAATTAGATTTTTACAATATGAATAAATAGCATAATTTACACTTACCTTCGAAGCAGTTTATTAAATCTTCTAAATCTTGAATGTAATCAAAAATAGTCAGCAAACAATCATCTGGAAGTTCATTTATTAACATTTTTAAATCAATTTTAAAATGGTAACTATAAAAGTAAACAACTTTAATCTTATCAATTTCTAGTTGCAACTATGATAAGAATTAGAAACCACAGCTGATCGACTTAGTCGAAAAATCAGTTGAATGCTCAACGGCTTAGCCGTGCAAATGATTTTAAATAAGATCAAATCAAATTTTATATTGGAATTGTAAGATCTGAAGTGCGTTTTACAATAACGCCAAGAATAAAGAACTTTTTTTGGGTGCTCGAAATATAGGATTGAAAAGTTAGCGAAGATGGTGAATTTTCTGAAGATAGCAACTTTTCTTTCAATATCGTACAACTCGAACCGTTACGAAAATTAAAGTGCAATGGATTGACATTTTTATATCATTTGCATTTTTAATCACCTGCTGGATCCAATAAATCAGGCAAATTATCGAAACTTTTGAAAAAACAATGTTCCATGAAATCAAATCCACGACAAATTTTTTCAGGTTGATTCAATATCTGCGGCCAATCAGATTCAATTTGTTTGTCGTCCTTTTTAAAATAAAACTTGATTGATCGGCCATGCTGTTTACAATAAACCTTGACATGATCAGCAGCTTCTTGGGTGACTCCATGAGATTCACGAATATCAAGTAGTGTCAGTTTTGGCAAAATTAATACTAGTTTTTTGATGTCTTCATCACTTAAATAGGCATTTCGTATTGCTAAATGCTTTAGATTTGGATATTTCGACATGCATCTTGGTAGTGCATACCATCCTTTTGGTTCGTACTATGAAAATAAAGATGTTTTGTTAAGATTTTTTAGAACGCTATGTAAATCTGAAGCAAAATCCTACTCACAAATTGAATAACTAAATCTTGTAAGCTTGCAAGTTTTATTGAATCATTGACGTTAATGTGCCAGCAAGCAATTTTGATATGAGCACTCTGTAATGCTGGGCATAAATCCATGAATATAAATGAACAGCATTCGCCAGCGTATTCAGCTGATTCAACTATTTTAAGATTTTCCAACACTGAACCATCAGAGCCATAAGCTACATAATCTAAACATGAAAAGGTTAAAAACAGTTAAAAAAGTTACTGAAATAGTATATGAAATTGTAATATATACATGTATGTTGTTATATAAGATTACCCAGTAAATTTCTAAGTTCAATTTTCACCCTTTCAAGATTTGGAAAATAATGGGCCACTTTTTTAAATTCTCCTAGAGAAGAGTTCCAAAGGTATAATTGTTTCACAGTTTCATTGATTTTAATCTGTTTCGGATCAATAAATTCGGTAGATAACATTTCGATGTTAGTGTTTAATTCGAAATCCGAATAAACACTACACATAATTCCTTTTAAAGATTCTGAGTCTCTGATCAGTTTAGCGATATCTTCCTTTGGTACTTTATCCGAAAATGGGTATGAAGCGTCAAAAATCTGTTACGATAAAATTTGTATAAAAACAATGAAAGTGAATGAAAACCTTTTCTTTAGGAAAGGAAAAAGTTAAATCTGTTCATAATTTGACTTCAAATTGAAATAAAGAAGCTCAAGTTTGGCAAAGTTATTGGGCATTTTGATTTCATTCTGAAAGTTGCTTACATTGTATGATTATCTCGAGCTCTAGACAGAATAATTTTTGTTTCCTACAGCAAAGGCTTTCTTTGTTAAAACAATATGAATTCAATGAAAATTCTTTGATTAATCAAATGAAAATAATATCAAATCTGTCGACTAACCCTTAAATTAGGAAACCATTTGCTCAAAAATGTTACATCAACTGGCTCATCTGATAGATGATAAACAGAATCAGGCGAATTTGGTTGGTCTGAAATTGATAATTAATTTTATTAGAAGAATGGTTAACAAGAAGAATCAGCATTAAGCAAAATTTATAAATCTTACCCATGAAATATTTAACTTTTTTAGTCCGGACAACAATCAAATTACTCCATTTTTCGCAAACTGTAATGAAAAGTCAATAAATATTAAATTAACAAAACATGACTTCAAACAAACTATAATATTAGTATTCAAATAGCGCGCTTTTACAGTCAGACGATAAACAAAATTCATCACAAGATAACAAACGAGGTTTCAATAAAACCGTTTCTTTCATATAAAAGTTTTACATCATTCATCGTATTGTAATTTCAATTGATTGCTATAAATTATTCCAATATAATCTGATTTCCCTCACATTTCACGATTTACATAAGTAACATGATTTTCACTTACCTTTGAAGCAGTTTACTAAATCCGTTAAATCTTGTATGCGATAGAAAATAGCCAGCAAACAATCATCAGGAAGTTCATTTATTAACATTGTTAAATCAATTCTAAAATAGTAACTCTAACAAAGATTAAACAGCATAAACAAAACAACAAAGTAAACAACTTTAATCTTGAAACTCTAATCAATCTTTAGTTGAAACTAGTGCTGGGCGATTTTATCGATAAAATCGATGCTTATCGATATCTTCTGGATTTAGTGGTCATCGATTATCGAGATATATCGATGTTTTTAATTCTCATAAATTCCCTCTTACCACGATTTTGTAAACGTGGAAAACGTCGTTTTTCGACCACAGATTTCATTAATTTTTTGAGATTTACGGTTCACAGATTTACTGATTCAAGATTTATATTAAATTAGATTTATGTCCTTGTATTATACATTTACATACAATTACATGTATATTACTTTGTATGCTTTATATTCACCCTGAACTTTCACCCTGAACTGTAACAATAGCCGCGGCTGCAAGGGGGGTGGTATTAAGCCACTCAGCCGTAGCAATATCAACGAAGAAACTCAAGAAATCAGTTTAAAAAGCAATTTAGCTTGAATTTGATTAGTTAAAGCAAGTTGATAATCAAGAAAATAAGTTGCCCGGCGAATAGTGTAAATAAGCTATTTCAAGGTATTCTCATTATCTGGTAGCTTACTGTACAATTATATTACTTTGTATGCTTTATATTCACCCTGAACTGTAACAATAGCCACGGCTGCAAGGGGGGTTGAATTAAGCCACTCAGCCGTATGGCTTTAGGTGGACTCGAAAGAGCCTGACCATTCTTTACCATGCTATTGAAGCTCATTTTGGTGTGTTTCTACGTTTTTTGGCTCTAGGTTTTTACGTTTTTGCTTGATAAGTTAGCAAAGATAGTAAAGATTTTAGAGATTTGGGCATTTTTTGCTTCGAAATTATCTATTGAAATCATTATCCTTAAGTTATCGATATCGTAACTGTAAATTATCATCAACAAGTTAAATCGGGTCTTCGATCCTTCAAGCGATTCTGAAACAGATTTTTTTCAAAATAGAGCTACTCTCGAAGTTAAATGCAATTGAAGAATATGCGAACAAATTTAGATACAATTTTCAAACTATCGATTGTTGAATGCTTCCATTGTATCGATATGCCAAAATATTTATTAATATAAAAAATTATAAGTGAACCAATTCAAGTAGGCTATTTTAAACTGTCAGATGAACACTTTTAATGGTTAACAAGACCAGTTTATACAAAATGTCATACAAGATATCAAGGATTACATTTCTTTCACTATTGTAAACCTTGCAGCTGAAACAAAAGTTGAATACAAAGAAATCGACAATTTTAACTTTTGCATTTTTAATCATCTATTGGATCCAAAAAATGTGGCAACTGATTAAAACTTTTAAAAAAACAATGTTCCATGAAATCAAATCCACGACAAATTTTGTCTGGTTGATTCAATAACTGCGGCCAATCAGATACAATTTGTTTGTCGTCTGCTTTGAAATAAAAATTGATTGATCGGCCATACCGCTTACAATAGTCCCGAACATGATCAGCAGCTTCTTGAGTGACTCCACGAGATTCACGAATATCAAGTAGAGTCAGTTTTGGCAAAAGCAATATTAATTGTTTGATGTGTTCATCTTTTAAAGAGGTACCTCGTAATGCCAAATGCTTTAGATTTGGATATTTCGACATTAATCTCCATAGATCATCCCATTCGCTTGGTTCGTACTATTAAAATAAAGATGTTTTGTTTAGATTTTTTAAAACGCTATGTAAATCTGAAGCAAAATCCTACTCACAAATTGAATAACTAAATCTTGTAAATTTGTACATTTTATTGAATCATTGACGGTAATGCGACAGCAATCAATTTTGACATAAGCACTCTGTAATGCTGGGCACGAATCCATGAATACAAATGATAAACAAAAGTGTGTCCAATCATAAGAAGACAACCCTAATTCAACTAACTTAAGATTCGCCATCACTGGACCATTTAAGTAATAATCTGTATTGTCTAAACATGTCTAAATCCTCGGTTTTTTAAAATGTAATTATAATACAGGGCTATTCAGCTACTTAGTAAGATGTTGAACGCCAATAACTTTGCAACCAGACATATCTTTGACCTGGGAATCGAATATAGTGAGTTTGGGGGACATTCATTTTTTATGTTTCAAGGACAAGGTCATTCAAGGTCATTTTTCGGAAATCGCTGCTGCTCATGTTAGAGGTCATTCTGAGAACAGGACATCATTTTTGAAGACGAAAAATCTTCCTGGTCAAGTTTCGACGCTCTGTGATGAACGCTGCTTGAGTTATTAACATTTAAGTTACAAAACTTCGTTAATTTAAATTTTTTATTTTTATGAAAATCTGCATTTTTTATGCTCATTGAGACTAAATTGGAACTAATTGACAGAAATAATCCATCTTATACTGTAAAAATGAATAAG
>NW_015449934.1:1011546-1029588 GCF_000239435.1 Tetranychus urticae
GAATGACCTCTAACATGAGCAGCAGCGATTTCCGAAAAATGACCTTGAATGACCTTGTCCTTGAAACATAAAAAATGAATGTCCCCCAAACTCACTATATTCGATTCCCAGGTCAAAGATATGTCTGGTTGCAAAGTTATTGGCGTTCAACATCTTACTAAGTAGCTGAATAGCCCTGTACCTTCGCCATTATAAATTTTCAACCGTTCAAGATTTGGAAAATGATGTGCGACTTCTGCGAATACATCTAGAGTTGAGTCCCATAGGTACAATTGTTTCATATTTTCATTGATTTCCTTTGTTTAGATCAATATATCCAGTAGATAACATTTCGAGGTTAGGGTTTTCTGGTATCGATTCGAAATCGAGGCAGGATTCCATACAGTAATGATGACCATAGATTATTCCTTTCAGCGATTCTGAGTCTCTAATTAGTTTGATAATATCTTCGATTGGTGTTTCCCCATTGCGTGTGTATAAAAGATCAGCAATCTGTTTTGATGAGATTTGTATAAAAAATAAAACTTTTAAAAACGAAAGTGAATCAATATCAAATCTGTCAACTTACCTTTAAATTTGGAAGCCATTTGCTCAAAAATGTTACATCAATTGGATCATCTGATTGATGACAAACTGAATCAGGCGAATAATTGGGTTGATCTGAAATTAATAATTGATTTTATTAAAAAATGATAGAATGAGCATTGATCAAAATTTAAATCTTACCAATAAAATATTTAACTTTTTTAGTCCGATCAGCAATCAAATTACGCCATTTTATACAAACTGCAATTAAAATTTGTCAAGTTAATATCAAATTAAAATAACATAAAATATCCGTATAAGGCACTACAATAGTCAGATGATAAACAATATTCATCGTCAAAGAGTATACTCTTTGTTCATCACAGAATAGAGGCTTTATTCGTAAAAGCAAGATATAGTATTTAACGAATGGTATTTCATTATGATTTGATCTCCACATCTCTCACATTTTATAATTTAAACAGATAGCATGATCAACAATTACCTTTGAAGCAGTTAATTAAATCTTTGAAATCTTGAATGTAATCAAATATTTCCAGAAAACAATCATCTGGAAGCTCATTTATTAACATTGTTAGAGTAACTTTGGAAATAATAACTTTAATTGATTGGTAGTTATAAATCTATATAGTGTTATATAACAAAACCTTGCATATTTTGCATTTTAGGTAGGGTAGATAAGTTTGTCAGTAAAGTGGCAACACATTTTGGACCACTAAGAACATGTAAAAGATCAGTTTTTTTAATTTATTACTGATAATGGACCATTGGTCTCAAGCCCTTGTGTCTAGCCATGTCTGAGGTTTGGTGCCACTATGTCTGTTAATTTTGTTACAGTTAAAGAAATAAGAATTGCTGACAAACTTTATCTACCCTACCTTACGAGTACAGACATCTAACGTCAAAAAAAATATTAGAATGATTTTAAAAGATTTTTGTTACAATGTCTGTAACGATTACGGTAGCACACAAAAGAATGAGCTCAACTCCTGGGCCAAAGACTCAGCAAATGCAAATTATCCAAGGTTTGGGAGTATCACAGCTAGTCGACTCAGTCGAAATGATAGTTGGGTGGCTTAGCCATGTGAATGACTGAACAATTTTCTAATATCGTGAACCTCACAGCTAAAACAAAAATTAAGTAGAAAAGATCGAATCATGTTATGCTTTGCATTTCTAATCATCTATTGGATCCAAAAAATGAGGTAACTGATAAAAATTTTTGAAAAAACAATGTTCCATGAAATCAAATCCACGAATACAAAGGAATCGACAATTTTTATCATTTGCATTTTTAATCATCTATTGGATCCAAAAGATAAGGCAAATTATCGAAACTTTTGAAAAAACAATGTTCCATGAAATCAAATCCACGACAAATTTTTTCTGGTCTATTCAATATCTGCGGCCAATCAGATTGAATTTGTTTGTCGTCTGCTTTGAAATAAAACTTGATTGATCGGCCATGCTGTTTACAATAAACCTTGACATGATCAGCAGCTTCTTGGGTGACTCCATGAGATTCACGAATATCAAGTAGTGTCAGTTTTGGCAAAATTAATACTAGTTTTTTGATGTCTTCATCACTTAAATAGGCATTTCGTATTGCTAAATGCTTTAGATTTGGATATTTCGACATGCATCTTGGTAGTTTATACCATCCTTTTGGTTCAAGCTATTAGAATAGAGATAAGTTACAATTTTTTAAGATGCGAATAATAATAAAAATAACATTTAAATAACAATTGCGATGAGAAAAAGTTGTTGCAAAATATAATAACACTTGACTGACCAAAGTCATCTCATAATTGAGAAAAACGTATTAATAGCCAATAATAAAAATTACAATTAAAAATTGCTATGTGAATCTCTAGCGAAATCCTACTCACAAATTGTAAAACCAAATCTTGTAGGTTTGCATTTTTTATTGAATCATCGATAGTGAAATGATCATCCTCATTGATGATATGAGCACTCTGTAACGCTGGGCATGAATCCATGACTTCAAATATACGGCAAGGGCCATCCCAACCAGCTGAAACCAACCTCAATTCAATTATCTTAAGATTTGTCATTACTGGACCATTAGAGTAATCATCTCCTTTGTCAAAACATGAAAAGGTTGGGCAAGAAACAATTAAAAAAAGAATTGATTTTAAATTTATAAAAAAATCGAGAATTTTTTGTATAGAAATTACCTGCAAGACTAATATTTAGCCTTTCAAGGTTTGGGAAACAATGTGTCACTTTTTTGGGTAGAACTAGACTAGAGTTCGAGAGGTGCAATTGTTTTATATTTTCAACGACATTTTCAAAATTCATATCTAAAGTAGATAACATTTCGAGGTTAGCGTTCATCAGGGGGCGGTTTGTTTTGAGATCCATGGCGCACGACCAAAAGAACCAATCATCAGCGATTATTCCTTTCAAGGACTCTAAATCTCTGTTTATTTCATCTGCTACATTCTCTGGTGCCATTCTTTTGCATGTTAAAAAGTCGAAAATCTGTTTTGATAAGATTTGTATGAACAATCAAAGTGAAATAATGTCAAATCTGTCAACTTACCCTTATATTTGGAAACCATTTGCACACAAATGTTAAATCAAAAGGCGCATCTGATTGATGACAAACAGAATCAGGCGAATAATTTGGTTGTTCTGAAAATACAAGAGATTTTATTAGTAAAATGGTTCACAATTAGAATAAGCATTAATCTAAATTTATAAATCTTACCAATAACATATTTAACTTTTTTAGTCCGGACAGTAATCAAATTACGCCATTTTTCGCAAACTGTAATTGCAATTAGTCAAATTATTATTAAATGAACAAAACATAATGTATCTTGAGCTAACTAAAAATATCCGAATAACAGTCGGATATAAACCATATTCATAACAGTATAGCAAAATAGGTTTCAATAAAAGTTAGAAGTAGCATAACTATAATATTAGTATCCAAATAGCGCGCTTTTACAGTCAGAAGATAAAAAATATTCATCACAAGGTAACAAACGAGGTTTGAATAAAAGTTTTACAGCATTCATCGGATTGTGATTTCCAATGATATTTATAAATTATTCCAATATGTACTTATACTAAAATGCTACAACTTACAATATACTAGATGGCGACTGACAAAAAAGATTCAATTTTAAAGATTGCCTTAAACGATTACTCCAGTGTATATAGAAATTAGATTTTCACATTTCTCACATTTTACAATTTGAATAAATAGCATGATTTACACTTACCTTTGAAGCAGTTTATTAAATCTTCTAAATCTTGAATGTAATCAAAAATATTCAGCAAACAATCATCTGGAAGTTTATTTATTAACATTGTTAAATCAATTTTAAAAAGGTAACTCTTTGAGTAAATAACTTTAATCGGTAATGCTTTACAAAGGCGTTAACACCTAAACATATGGAGAGATATCCTAAAAATCACACTTTATCTAACCAATTAAAAAATTAAGAAAGCGCAACAATGGTATGAATAAGATTCATGGTTTTTGACTTGATTCGAGAAACATTAACCGTTTTGAGATCAACTCGAATTGTTTTGCAAACTCGATTCCTGATTCCTATTCATCTTCGTCTGAACCAATTTTCTGATTAAAATTAAAAGGCATTAAGCTGTTGAAAAATCTTCATTCCAAATCATGAAAAACAATCTTTTTCGAAGCTGTAAAAGCTTTCAATGTTCGAGAAAGCATGTTCACTATTTTCTTTAGAATCACTCGTATCTCCATGTTTTTTTCTTGCTTTTCATCTTTTTTCATTGGGTTCATCCAGTTTCATGACCATCGAAAACAAAAAAAAGGATTAACTTGATTGGAGCCAAGTTTAAAGTTCTCTCCATATGTTTTAGTGCTAACGCCTTTGTCCGAAAAAGTAAAGCCTTACTCTTTAATCTTATCAATTTCTAACCTGTGGGCTTAAATTTATGGACAAAAAATTCAAATTTGATTTTCTCTTTTATATTATGGCTAGAACTAAGAATTAGAAACCAAAGCTGGTCGACTTAGTTGAAAAAATCAGTTGAATGCTCAACGGCTTAGCCGTGCAAATGTCTTCAAACAATATGATTGATTAAACTTTTATAATGGAATTGTAGATTTACAAGGTGCAGTTTTACAATGTCACCAAGATTCAAGAACTTTTTTGTGTGCTCGAAATAATGAGTTGACAAGTTAGCGAAGATGGTGAATTTTCTGAAGATAGCAAAAATTTCTTTAAATATCGTGAACCTCACAGCTGAAATAAAAATTAAGTAGAAAAGATCGAATCATGTTATATTTTGCATTCCTAATCATATATTGGATCCAAAAAATGAGGCAACTGATTAAAATGTTTGAAAAAACAGTGTTCCATGAAATCAAATCCACGGCAAATTTTTTCTGGTCGATTCAATATCTGCGGCCAATCAACTTCAATTTGTTTGTCGTCCTTTTTAAAATAAAACTTGATTGATCGGCCATACCGCTTACAATAATCCTGAACATGATCAGCAGCTTCTTGAGTGACTCCAAAAGATTCACGAATATCAAGTAGTGTTAGTTTTGGCAAAATTAATATCAATTGCTTGATGTCTTCATCTTTCAGAGAGAAATTTCGTAAAGACAAATGCTTCAGATTTGGATATTTTGAAATGCACCTGGGTAGATTGTTCCATTTGATTGGTTCATACTATTAGAATAGAGAAAAGAGTCCATTTGTTAAACACTATGCGATTAAATAAAATAACAAAGAGAAAAAAAGGTAACAGTCTCGATCTAGGGACAGAGGAGGGGCTTTTACACCTGTTTCAAAGACATTTAAATTATTATCCAATAGCTGATGTCTTTTTGAATGCTGAGGATAGAATGGTGTCACACAAATTAAAATTTAACTATAATTGAATTCAATTAATTTAGATTAAATGTTAAATTATAATAAAACACAGAAAATAGAGCCAAACACAGATGAGTTAAGAGTATTGGCTGGTTAGCCGATATCGTCTGACTTACTGTTTCCTTTCCTTTAGTTTGATTTGATGAATATGAATTCAGATAATCAGTTTTTCAATACTTTAAAACCAAGAAATTTTGTTCCTAAGTTAGCACAATTGCATGAGGAACATCCAGGAATCAATTTTGCTAAATATTTCAATTGTATTCCTCGGTTAAAGAACAGTCCACTAAACTGAAATATTTTGTTTACTTAATTATGTTTTCAATTCAATGCCATTGGTTTAAAAAAGTGTGAAATATAAAACATATGTATAAGCCCAGCCTTTGTCCTCAGATCGAGACTGTTACCGAAAAAAAATTGCTGAAGCTCAAGAATCTCAAGCAAAATCCTACTCACAAATTGTATAACCAAATCTTGTAAGTTTGCATTTTGAATTGAATCATCGATTTTAAAATCATCGTTTGAATGAATGACATGAGCACTTTGTAACACTGGGCATGAATCCATGACTTCAAATATACGGCAAGAGTCTTCCCAATCATTAGAAGACAACCTCAATTCAATTATCTTAAGATTTGCCATAACTGGACCATTGGAGTAATCATCGCCGCTGGCTAAACATGAAAAGGTTGGTCAAAAAACAATTAGAAAAAAAGATAATAAACCTTCGATTTTTTTCGATATAATGCCTGATGATTATTTCAAAATAACCGGTAATAATTTGTATATAGAAATTACATGCAAGACAACGAATATGCAGCCTTTCAAGGTTTGGGAAAATATGTGCCACATCTTTGGGTAGAAATATACGGTTCGGAAGGTACAATTGTTTCACGTTCTCATTGATTTCACTTCTGTCGAAATACAAATGTTCAGTAGATAACATTTCGAGATTAGCATTCATCATTATCCGTTCCAACTCGGCCGTGTAAACCCAAAAGAAGAAATCATCAACGATTGTTCCTTTCAAAGATTCTGAATCTCTGATTAGTTTAGCTGTATCAGCGGTTGACATTATTCCATTGCATGTGCAAAAGTCGACAATCTGTTTTGATGAGATTTGTTTAAATAATCAAAGTGAAATAATGTCAAATCTGTCAACAAACCCTTAAATTTGGAAACCATTTGCACAAAAATGTTACATCAAAAGGCTCATCTGATTGATAACAAACAGAATCAGGCGAATAATTTGGTTGCTCTGAAAATAAGTGATTTCATCAGTAAAATGGCGATAGAATAAGCATTAATCAAAATTTAAATCTTACCAATAAAATATTTAACATTTTTAGTCCGGTCAACAATCAAAGTACTCCATTTTTCGCAAACTGTAATTGAAATTAGTCAAATTATTATTAAATGGACAAAACATAACATATCTTGGGCCAACTAAAATATTGAAATAGCGAGCTTTTACAGTCAGACGATAAATAATATCCATCAAAAGATAACAAACGAGGTTTCAATAAAACCGTTTCTTTCGAATAAAAGGTGGATATAACACTTATCGTATTGAGATTTCAATTGATGCTATAAATTATTCAAATATAAATTGACTGTTACATTTCACATTTAACACCTAAACATATGGAGAGATTTCTTAAAAATCACACTTTATCTAACCAATTAAAAAATTAAGAAAGCGCAACAATGGTATAAATAAGATTCATGGTTTTTGACTTGATTCGAGAAACATTAACCTTTTTGAGATCAACTTGAATTGTTTTGCAAACTCGATTCCTGATTTCTATTCATCTTCGTCTGAACCAATTTTCTGATTAAAACTAAAAGGCATTAAGCTGTTGAAAAATCTTCATTCCAAATCATGAAAAACAATCTTTTTCGAAGCTGTAAAAGCTTTCAATGTTCGAGAAAGCATGTTTACTATTTTATTTAGAATCACTCATATATCCATGTTTTTTTCTTGTTTTTCATCTTTGTTTCATTGGGTTCATCCAGTTCCATGACCATTGAAAAAACATAAAAAGGATTAACTTGATTGGAGCCAAGTTTAAAGTTCTCTCCATATGTTTTAGTGCTAAGCCCTTTGTCCGAAAAAGTAAAGCCTTACTCTTTAATCTTAACAATTTCTAGTTGCAATTATGATAAGAATTAGAAACCACAGCTGGTCGATTTAGTTGAAAAATCAGTTGAATGCTCAAAGGCTTAGCCGTGCAAATGATTTCAAACAATTGGATCCAATAAAATTTTATAATGGAATTGTAGATTTACAAGGTGCGTTTGGTATAACTAATAATATAGTAATAATATTAATGCACAAACATAACTTCAAATTAACGAAAATATTAGTATCTGAATATAGCGATTTATCGGTCAGACGATCAACAACATTCATAAAAGGATAGCAAAAGAGCTTTCATTGAAACCGTTTGTTTTGTATAATTTTGAATAATATGTTGAGCTTTCATAATGTATTCAACTGTAGTTTCAATTTTATTGAATCAATTGATAGCTATAAATGATTCCAATATTATCTGATTTCGCTCACATTTAACAATTTAAATAAAATTACTTGCACTTACCTTTGAAGCAGTTTATTAGATCTTCTAAATCTTGTATGTAATCGAAAATATTCAACAAACAATCATCTGGAAGTTCATTTATTAACATTGTTAAATCAATTTTAAAATGGTAACTCTAAGAGTAAACAACTTACTCAACGGCTTAGCCGTGCAAATGATTTTAAATAAAATCCAATAAAATTATATATTGGAATTGTAAGATTTAAAGTGCGTTTTTACATTAAAACCAAGATTAAAGAACTTTTTTTGTGTGCTCGAAATATCGGGTTGAAAGGTTAGCCAAGATGATGAATGTTATGATAGCAACATTTCTTTCAATATCGTACAACTCGAACCGTAACGAAAATTAAGTGCAATGGATTGACATTTTTTTATCATTTGCATTTCTAATCATCTATTGGATCCAAAAAATGAGGCAAATTTTGAAAACTTTTGAAAAAACAATGTTCCATGAAATCGAATCCACGACAAATTTTTTTTGGTCGATTCAATACCTGCGGCCAATCAGATTCAATTTGTTTGTCGTCTTTTTTAAAATAAAACTTGATTGATCGGCCATACTGTGTACAATAATCCTTAACATGATTATCAGCTTCTTGAGTGATTCCATAAGATCCATAAGATTTACGAACATCAAGTAGTGTTAGTTTTGGCAAAATTAATATTAATTCCTTGATTTCTTCAACCCTTAAATAGGTATTTCGTAGTGCCAAATGCTCTAGATTTGGATATTTTGACATTAATCTTCGTAGCATCTCCCATGCGATTGGTTCGTACTATGAAAATAAAGATGTTTTGTTAATATTCTTTAAGACCCTATGTAAATCTGAAGCAAAATCCTACTCACAAATTGAATAACTAAATCTTGTAAGCTTGCATGTTTTATTGAATCATTGACGGTAATGTGCCAGCAATCAATTTTGAGATGAGCACTCTGTAATGCTGGGCATAAATCCATGAACACAAATGAACAGCATGTGCTAGCGTATTCAGCTGATTCAACTATTTTAAGATTTTCCAACACTGAACCATTAGAGAGATAAGCTACATTATCTAAACATGAAAAGGTTAAAAACAGTTAAAAAAAGTCACTGAAATAGTATATGAAATTATAATATATATGTTGTTGTATAAGATTACCCAGTAAATTACTAAGTTCAATTTTCACCCTTTCAAGATTTGGAAAATAATGGGCCACTTCTTTGAATTC
The DNA here is from genome assembly GCF_000239435.1 of Tetranychus urticae. The sequence goes on from NW_015449934.1 coordinate 1,020,798, forward strand.
TCCTAGAGAAGAGTTCCAAAGGTCCAATTGTTTCACAGTTTCATTGATTTTAATCAGTTTCGGAGCAATGCCCGGATCAATAAATGCATAAATAGATAACATTTCGATGTTAGTGTTCAATTCGAAATCCGAATAAACACTGCACATAATTCCTTTTAAAGATTCTGAGTCTCTGATCAGTTTAGCGATATCTTCCTTTGGTGCTTTATCCGAAAATGGGTATGAAGCGTCTAAAATCTGTTACGATAAAATTTGTATAAAAACAATGAAAGTGAATGAAAACCTTTTCTTTAGGAAAGGAAAAGTTAATCTGCTTAGAGATGTTACTATCATAATCACTTCAGAGACTTCAGATTGAAATAAAGAAGTTATTGGGCATTTTGATTTCATTCTGAAAGTTGCTTACATTGTATGATTATCTCGAGCTCTAAACAGATTAACTTTTCCTTTCCTAAAGAAAATGTTTTCTTTGTTAAAACAATATGAATTCAATGAGAATTCAATGAATAATCGTATAAAAATAATATCAAATCTGTCAACTTACCCTTAAATTTGGAAACCATTTGCTCAAAAATGTTACATCAACTGGCTCATCTGATAGATGGCAAACAGAATCAGGCGAATTTGGTTGGTCTGAAATTGATGATTGATTTTATTAGGAAAATGGTTAACTAGAAGAATAAGCATTAATCAAAATTTATAAATCTTACCAATAAAATATTTAACTTTTTTAGTCCGGACAACAACCAAATTACGCCATTTTTCGCAAACTGTAATTGGAATTAGTCAAATTATTTTCAACTGAACAAAATATAACGTATCTTGGGCTAACTAAAAATATCCGAATATTCCGCATTAACAGTCTGATATAAACCATATTCATAACAGGATAGCAAAAGAGGTTTCAATAAAAGTTGGAAGTAGCATAACTATAATATTAGTATTTAAATAGCGCGCTTTTACAGTCAGACGATACACAATATTCATCACAAGATGCCAAACGAGGTTTCAATAAAACCGTTTCTTTCACATAAAAGTTTTATATCATTTATCGTATTTTAATTTCAATTGATTGCTATAAATTATTCCAATATAATCTGATTTCCCTCACATTTCACAATTTACATAAGTAACATGATTTGCACTTACCTTTGAAGCAGTTTACTAAATCCGTTAAATCTTGTATGCAATCAAAATAGTCAGCAAACAATCATCAGGAAGTTCATTTATTAACATTGTTAAATCAATTTTGAAATAGTAAATCTAACAAAGAGTAAACAGCATAAACAATTTTAGTAAAAAATTAATCAACTTTAATATTAAAATAGTGTTTCTGCAATACTATCGATTCTCCGATATAAATCGATACTTTTTTCCTCGATACTAATCGATACTCACTCCGATAATATCAATATCAGTTGATACTTTTAAAACGCTTAACTTTAACCAGTTTAAAATGCTTCATCTTCTGCTTTTTTTGTAAACATATTTCCTTTCTTTTTCTGTTTGATATTTAATCATTTTAGAGTTATTTTTTGTTGTATTTCTTATAAAATGCCAAAGTTTAGTAAAGTATGGAATTATTTTGAAAAAATAAGTCAAGTTGAAACCAAGTGTTTAAAATGTTCAATGAAGATAAAATCACATGGTAACACTACCAATCTCAGTAAACATTTGCAAGTCCACCACAAACAAATTTATGCTACCATATTTCCGAAGTCTGGTGATTCTGATCAACCCAATATAGATGACAAAATTAATGAAGTGAACTCTTTTCAAGGTAAGTCAGTGCAAAATTGTTAAAATACGTTCTAATTTAAGCTTTTTTTACCATCAACAAATAGAAGGTTCAATGAAGAAAATTGTTGACAACCATTTTATCTGGTGGATAGTGAACAATGCCTTACCTTTTCGTATTGGTGAATCAAATGGTTTTGAAAATTTTGTTAAAGCACTAAATAGGAACTACAAGCCACCAAAAAAGGATAAAGTTAAAAAGCTAATCTGTGAAATGTATGATGTAAAGAAAGGACAATTGTGCACTTTTCTCAGTGATGTTAAATGGGTATCTCTCACATCTGACGGATGGAAAGATGTCAGTAATCAGATACATTACACAGGTTTAACCTTACATTTTATTGATAACTATGAGCTAATGAGTGTTTGTTTAAAGACAAGTGAGTTTCATGGTGACGCAACAGCCAGTAATTTGGAGCAAGTTTTCAAAGAAAGTTTAGATGAATGGTGTATAAATTCAGACATTATTACTTCATTCACAACTGATGGTGCTAGTAATTTTAAGAAAGCTGCCAAAGCCATTGCACCTCATATTCATTGTGTGGCACATCAACTTAACCTTGTTGTTTGTGATTCACTGGAAAAAGATCTCAGAATTGCGCAACTTGTTACAGCAGTTAAAACGATAGTAACCTTATTTAAGAAAAGTGATGTATTAATGCGTGAACTTATGCAAGAGCGGGAACGAAAGGGTTTATCTAAACTCAAATTGATACAGGATGTTGCGACCCGATGGAACTCCACCTTTTATATGTTGCAACGTTATATGGAATTACATAATGAAATATCACACGTGTTATTGTATAGTGGTAAAAGAGACATCGATTTAAGTGATGCACAAATTGAATGTATCGGTGAAATTGTTAGTGTTTTGGAAGTGTTTGAAGAAATAACATGTGATATTTCAGGTGAAAGTTATATAACAATATCGAGAATCATTCCGTTGATCGCAAGTGCCAAAGTTATTCTGGAAAAGAAAAGAATGAACAATGAAATAAGCAAAAATCTCATCAGCAGCTTACGCCGTGGGTTGGATAATAGGTTCGGTGAAATCGAAAAGGATAAATTATTTGCTTATTCCACACTTCTCGATCCTAGATTTAAAAAAGTTTCCTTTTTCTCCACTGCTGACTGTGCTCTTATGGTCTCTAAGTTGAATGGTGAACTTACTGAAGTTGAACTCTCTCAGAGACCTCCGATTGAAGCAGATGAAGATGAACCAAATATCTGGAAAGTGCATTCAAAGAGAGTTCGTGCTTTATCTGATCCAACTGCAGGAATGCATTCAGGTCTAAAACATTACCTTGATGCAGATGTTTTACCTAGAAAAAGCAACCCTTTGATTTTCTGGAAAGATAATAAAGATAACTGGCCACATTTACATAACCTAGCATTGCGTTACCTCACTATCCAGCCAACTTCTGTTCCGTGTGAGCGCCTTTTCTCAAAAGCAGGTTCGATTATTACAGAAAAGAGGAATCGGATAAAGCCTGTTAATGTTGATAAATTATGTTTTCTTTCTTCTCTACCAGAAAGCTTTATCTAAAATTATATATGAATAAAAGTTACTTGATTTTTTACGATATTTCTCGATTTTTCGATTTTTTATTGATACTTTTCGATACTAGTATCGAACGATATAATCGATACATTGCTCAAAAAAATCGTTTCTTTCGATCCATACCAAAAAGAAAAATCGCGAAACACTATATTAAAACTTCAACCAATATCTAGTTAAATCTAACGCTGGGCGATTTTATCGATAAAATCGATGCTTATCGATATTTTCTGGCTTTAGTGGTCATCGATTATCGAGATATATCGATGTTTTTAATTCTCATAAATCCCCTCTTACCACGATTTTGTAAACGTGGAAAACGTCGTTTTTCGACGACAGATTGCATTTATTATTAATTTTTTGAGATTTACAGCTATCAGATTTACTGTCTCAAGAAGAAGTACAAGCCAGAGATTTTGTACGTCCCACTGTACTTCAGTTTCCTCGTTCAATTCACGATTCAAATGCAAAATTACGGTATATTAAATTAGATTTATGTCCTTGTATTATACATTTACATACAATTATATTACTTTGTATGCTTTATATTCACCCTGAACTGTAACAATAGCCACGGCTGCAAGGGGGGTTGAATTAAGCCACTCAGCCGTATGGCTTTAGGTGGACTCGAAAGAGCCTGACCATTCTTTACCATGCCATTCAAGCTCATTTTGGTGTGTTTCTACGTTTTTTGGCTTTAGGTTTTTACGTTTTTACTTTATAAGTTAGCAAAGATAGTGAAGATTTTAAAGATTTGGGAATTTTTGCTTCGAAATCATCTATTGAAAGCATTATCCTTAAGTTATCGATATCGTTAGCATTAAATTTTCATCAACAGGTTAAATCGGGTCTTCGATCCTTCAAGCGATTATGAAACAGATTTTATTCAAAATAGAGCTACTCTCGAAGTTAAATGCAATCGAAGAATATGCGACAAATTTAGATACATTTTCACTATCGATTGTTGATGCTTCCATGTATCGATATGCCAAAGTATTTATTAATATAATGTTTACAATAGTGAAGAAATATCAAGGATTACATTTCTTTCACTATTGTAACCCTTGCAGCTGAAACAAAAGTTGAATACAAAGAAATCGACGATTTTAACTTTTGCATTTTTAATCATCTATTGGATCCAAAAAATGAGGCAACTGATTAAAACTTTTAAAAAAACAATGTTCCATAAAATCAAATCCACGACATATTTTGTCTGGTTGATTCAATAACTGCGGCCAATCAGATACAATCTGTTCGTCGTCTGTTTTGAAATAAAACTTGATTGATCGGCTATACCGCTTACAATAGTCCCGAACATGATTAGCAGCTTCTTGAGTAACTCCAGGAGATTCACGAATATCAAGAAGTGTCAGTTTTGGCAAAATTAATATTAATTGTTTGATGTGTTCATCTTTTAAAGAGGTACCTCGTAATGCCAAATGCTTTAGATTTGGATATTTTGACATTAATCTCCATAGATCATCCCATTCGCTTAGTTCGTACTATTAAAATAAAGATTTTTTGTTAAGATTTTTTAAAACGCTATGTAAATCTGAAGCGAAATCCTACTCACAAATTGAATAACTAAATCTTGTAAGCTTGCATGTTTTATTGAATCATTGACGTTATTGTGCCAGCAATCAATTTTGTGATGAGCACTCTGTAATGCTGGGCATAAATCCATGAACACAAATGAACAGCATGTGCTAGCGTATTCAGCTGATTCAACTATTTTAAGATTTTCCAACACTGAACCATTAGAGCCATAAGCTACATTATCTAAACATGAAAAGGTTGGTCAAAAAACAGTTGCAAAGATAATAAAGTAAACCTTCGATTTTTTGCAAAAAGAGTTACAGTACCTGATGATTATTTCAAAATAACCGATCAAAATTTACTCATAAATCATCACTTGACCAAGTGGCAATAAAGGATCAAATCAATAACAAAAATTAAAATTCTCGGTGCAAAAGGAGGGTGACAGAAAGCCTATGTAAAACTGCCCATTGTGAGCCAGCTATTTGATAGTGCCATTCGATAGAGGACATATAAACAAGTAAAAGTCCCCAGAGGCATAAATTTCCCAGTGCGGACTTAAGGCATGAAAAACGCGTTTGGAAGTCGGAAAAAATAACATCGAGATAACAACTTTTAATGAATATTCGAGGCTTATAAACGATAATTAAACATGCCTTTAAGTTTATTTTTTGCAAACATTACTCCGTTAGCTAATTAACTAAGTTTTTGTGTATTAAAGTATAAGGAGTTGCCAGATTTGGCAAGAAAGTTAGTGAGCCAGAGATTTGATAGAATTTTTGTTAGTTTTTGCAAAAAAATCCTCGATTTTTTGTAAATGAAGTTACCTTCGCCATTATAAATTTTAAACCGTTCAAGATTTGGAAAATGATGTGCGACTTCTGCGAATACATCTAGAGTTGAGTCCCATAGGTACAATTGTTTCATATTTTCATTGATTTCCTTTATGTTTAGATCAATATATCCAGTAGATAACATTTCGAGGTTAGGGTTTTCCGGTATCGACTCGAAATCATGAGCAGGATTCCATACAGTAATGACAACCATAGATTATTCCTTTCAAAGATACTGAGTCTCTAATTAGTTTAATAATATCTTCGATTGGTGTTTCCCCATTGCGTGTGTATAAAAGGTCGGCAATCTGTTTTGATGAGATTTGTATAAAAAAAAACTTTTAAAAACGAAAGTGAATCAATATCAAATCTGTCAACTTACCCTTAAATTTGGAAGCCATTTGCTCAAAAATGTTACATCAATTGGATCATCTGATTGATGACAAACTGAATCAGGCGAATAGTTGGGTTGATCTGAAAGTGATCATTGAATTCATTAGGAAAATGGTTAACAATGAGAATAAACATTAATCAAAATTTATAAATCTTACCAATAAAATATTTAACTTTTTTAGTCCGGACAAAAATCAAATTACACCATTTTTCACAGACTATGTTTGAAGTCAAGTTATAATAATATTGAATTAAAATAAAGTAAAATAACTTCAAACTGAAAATATCCAAATGTTGCGCTTTAATAGTCAGATGATAAACAATATTCATCATAGAATAACAAAAGAGGCTTTAATCATATAAAAATAGTTGGATATAGTATTTAACAAAAGGTATAGTATTGTGATTTGATCTCCACATCTCTCACATTTCACAATTAAAAAATTGCATTATTTACACTTACCTTTGAAGCAGTTAATTAAATCCTTTAAATCTCGAATGTAATCAAATATTTCCACAAAACAATCATCTGGAAGCTCATTGATTAACATTGTTAAAAAAACTTTGAAATAATACAAGTTTACAGTTGATAAATCTATAAGTGTTAGATAAACAAAAACCTTGCATATTTTGCATTTACGAATACAGACATCTAACGTCAAAAAAAATATTAGAATGATTTTAAAAGATTTTTGTTACGATGTCTGTAACGATTACGGTAGCACACAAAAGAATGAGCTCAACTTTTGGGCCAAAGACTTTGACTCATATAATTTTATTCAGTTTTTAGCAAATTTAAATTATCCAAAGTTTGGGTGTATTACAGCTAGTCGACGCAGTTGAAATGTCAATTAAATGGCCATGTAAATAGCTCTAAACAATTTTTCAATATCGTGAACCTCACAACTATTCTCATAAAAGTTAAGTAAAAAGATCGACAATTATGTTATCATTTTCATTTCTAATCATCTATTGGATCCAAAAAATGAGGCAAATCGTTGAAACTTTTGAAAAAACAATGTTCCATGAAATCAAATCCACGACAAATTTTATCTGGTCGATTCAATATCTGCGGCCAATCAGATTCAATTTGTTTGTCGTCTTTTTTGAAATAAAACTTGATTGACCGGCCATACTGCTTACAATAATCCTGAACTAGATCAGCAGCTTTTTGAGAGACTCCAAAAGATTTACGAACATCAAGTAGTGTTAATTTTGGCAAAATTAATATCAATTGTTTGATGTCTTCATCTTTTAAAGAGAAATTTCGTAATGACAAATGCTTCAGATTTGGGTATTTTGAAACGCACCTGGGTAGATTCTTCCATTTGACTGGTGCATACTATTAGAATAGAGAAAAGAGTCAATTTGTTAAAACACTATGCGACGAAATAAAATTACGATGAGAAAAAATTGTAAGTGAATCTCAAGCAAACTCCTACTCACTAATTGTAAAACCAAATCTTGTAAGTTTGCATTTTTTACTGAATAAATGGTAAGAATCGGACCGCGCTCAATTTTGATATGAGCACTCTGTAATGCTGGGCACGAATCCATGAATACAAACGAGTTGCAAAATATATAAGGCGAACGACGAGAAGACCCAGACAGTTCAACTATCTTAAGATTTTTCATAACTGGACCATTAGAGTAATAATCTATTTTGTCTAAACATGAAAAGGGTTGGTTAACAAACAATTATGTAAAGTCACTGAAAATTATATGAAATTGTAATATATCATGAAAATACCTTTAAAACTAGAAATTTTCAGCCTTTTAAGATTTGGAAAATAATGGGCCACTTTTTTGAATGAATCTAGCGTAGAGTCCCAAAGGTTCAATTGTTTCACAGTTTCATTGCTTACAATTCTGTTTGGATTAATAAATCCGAGAGATAGCATTTCGAGGTTATCTTTTTGAGGCATCAATTTGAAATCAAAATATTTTCCACAAATTATTCCTTTCAAAGATTCTGAGCCACTGAAAAACTTTTCGATTGGTGATTTTTCCTGAGCAGGGGATAATACCAAGTCGTCAAACTGTTATGATGAAATTTGAATAAAAACTATAAAAACGATGAAAGCGGAATATAATCAAATAAAAAATATCAAATCTTTAACAAACCCCATATGCAAGCAATCTGGCTATCGTGCTATAGTCCATCGTGTCAATAGTGTCAAACGGTGCGTCTGTGGACAGTTCAACGTTATTTTTCTTTGGTGTTTTTTCAAAAAATGGGTGTGACAAGTCGAAAATCTGTAATGATAAAATTGAATAAAAATAAAAAACAATGGAAGTGAAATGATTTAAATCTGTGAACAAACCCTAAAATTTGGGAACCATTCGCTCAAAAATGCTACATCAATCGGCTCATCTGATTGTTGAAAAACAGAATCAGGCGAATAATTTGGTCGGTCTGAAAGTGATCATTGATTTTATTAGAAAAAGGGTTAACAATGAGAATGAACATTAATCAAAATTTCTAAATCTTACCAATAAAATATTTAACTTTTTTAGTCCGATCAGCAACCAAATTACTCCATTTTTCGCAAACTGTGATTAAAATTTGTCAAATTACTATTATATTAGCAAAACATGACTGCAAACAAGCAATAATTTTAGTATCCCAAATAGCTTTTACAGTCAGACAATAAACATATTCATCACAAGACGA
>NW_015449934.1:1057566-1094378 GCF_000239435.1 Tetranychus urticae
CACCTCCATTTGGACCTCCAAGACCATTCAGACCTCCACACTTCTCATGATGATGATGATGACGACGACAGTGATGACGATGATAGTGACGATGATAGTGATGATGACAGTGATGATGATGACGATGATCACAAACGTTTTGGTGGCTTCAGAGGATTTGGTAATAACAATCGATTTGGACCAAACAGAGGATTCGGCAACCAGAGATTTGGTAACCAGAGATTCGGTGATCAACAACGATTCATTGAAAATGAACATGCTGCCGGACGTTTTGGAAATCAAAGATTTGGTCAAAACAGATTCCGACAAAACTGGTAATGTAACTGAATTATCATATAATTGTATTAAACTGAGTTATTGCTTATCTCAGTTTCATGATCAATAAAATAATTATCTTTCGATATTGAACATTGAAATCATTTAATTTCGTCTCAGTTTCTTATTCGTGTAAATTGTACGAACAAAACCATACAGATCAAATGCATGCAAATGTAGCGTAAAATTGCGTCTAAATGTGATCGATGGTCAATCCCAATGCTCTCTACTCCAATTGATCATCAAATATCGTGCACAACCAGCCTTTGTCAAAAAATTTCTGAGTGAATATCAATGTACAGATTAAGCTAAACAATCTTGTCCTTTCGAATTTTTGCACCATAAGTTTTTCCTCTGATTATCATTTCGCTATTTTTGTGCTCATAAACAGCATTTAGACTGCTTTCAATAAAAACACACAGACAACATGGTAAACAAAAGTTTGCCATAAAGTCAGTTGAAGTAACAGAATCGCGTAAAATTTCATTCATGTGAATCTACTTAATAATCCACTTACTGACAACGAGAACTAATGCCTTAGATTGCATAGATACTCCATAAAGTACCAGAATGCGATACAACAATGCAATAGAAGATCTAATTCAAACTCTAATTCAAAATCAAATTGTGTTACTTAATAAAGGACTATGGACAAAAGCTTTGCCTTTCGAGTTGAGACTTGGTTTAGTTTGGTTATTGGTTTAGTTATTGTTTAATCTGAGTCCATTAGCGCAGTTAAAAAACTTTTAATTTTTAAATCCGGTCGTAAATATACGAAAAAAAACTTACTTTACAAACAAAACACATATCAACCCATTTCTTGGTAAATAAAGCAATTTTCTGGTTAATGTTGCAAATGTAATGCAAAGATCAATGCCAAAGACTCGCACATTTGAGTTATGAGTTGAGACTGATTGCTTCGATGACGATGATGACGATGATGAAGCTTGGATTGAAGACCATAAACATTTTAGTGGATCTAGAGGATTTGGTAACCAGAAGTTCGGAGGTTCGCGACGATTCGGTGAAAATCAACGATCTGATGGACGTTTTGGCAATCAAAGATTTGGACAGAACAGATTCCGGCAAAACTGGAATCTCTAACGAAGTTTTTTTCGGTTCCTTAACGGTAAGGCTAATTGAGAACCCGTCAGCTCACCTTTTGATCTTAAAAGTCTCAACTAGCTAGTTTAATCCTCAAGCTGAGGAAGATAATCAAATTTAATTAACTAAATTAGCTGTTGATCTATTTAAATTTATTGCACATCGGACTAGGATGGATTAGTTAAGGTTAAATCATATTTAATTCGATTGGTCACCTCTTAGCGCTGTTACTTTCATTGAAGCCAGCTATAACTTTGAAGATGCAAAAGCGAGCTGACAGGCTCTCGTTCACCTCCTCAACAATTGAATATCAGATAATCGAATCCTAATTTTTGCTGGGATTCGCTCAACTCTAATGTTTTGCATGGTTTAACTGTGCTTAAATTAAAGTACCCATTTCAACGTTGCTTTAACAATGTTAATAAATGAACTTACCAGATGATTGTTTGCTGACTATTTTGATTACATAAAAAGATTACAAAGAATTTAATAAATTCCTTCAAAGGTAAGTTATTTAAGTCATTCAATGTGAGACTAATCAGATGATATCGGAATCCTTTATGGCTTTCAATTGAAAATAAGCCAAAACTAAATACGATATATGGTATTATATCAAAATTTTATGCGAAAGAAACGGTTTCATTGAAACCTCTTTGGTTTCCAATTTTGAGATTCTAACACTTTAGTTAGTTTGAAGTTATGTCTGAGTTAATTAGTTAATTTAATATTAATTTAACAAATTCCAATTTCAGTTTGCGAAAAATGGTGTAATCTGATCGTTGGTCGTACAAGGAGAGTCAGATATTTGACTGGTGAGATTTTAATTTCCTTTAATGCTTATTCTCATTGTCAACCATTTTCCTAATAAAATCAATTATTAATTTCAGATCAATGGGATTATTTGCCTGATTGTTTTGGTAGTTTCGTAAAGCGACCTATTGATGTAACCTGTTTGAGCAAATTGTTTCCGAATTTAAGGGTTTGTTGACAGATTTTATATTATTTATTATTTAACTTTTATTGTTTTCTTTATTTTTTACAAATCTATATCTATGACAGATTGCCGACTTGTTTCACATATCAAATGTACTACGAAGTAATGAAACTATGATAATAAGAACGCCAATGAAAGATATTGATAAACTAATCAGAGATTCAGAATCTTTAAAAGGAATGATCTTTCCTTGTAATTACTATTTGGATTTTGAATTGATGCCGGAAATCGCTAACCTCGAAATGTTATCTACTCGGAACATCAGTCCAAAAATAAGTGGAATCTATGAAAATGTGAAACAATTGCACCTTTGGAACTGTAATTTAGGTATATTCGAATGCATCGCACATTGTTTTCCAAATCTTGAAAGGATGAAAATTTATGTTGCAGACGGTAATTGCATAAATTATAATATCTTTCATAGCTGCTTGTTGATGAACCTTTTCCATGTTTAGATGTAAAAGATTATCGCCCTGATCATCCAGCAATGGCAAATCTTAAAATATTTGAAATGGCTTTTTGCAGTTTTGATTGGCCTCGTGACAATTGCTATTCATTTTTATTCATGGACTTGTGCCCAGCATTACAGAGTGCTCATATCAGAATTGATTGCAGTCACATTGTGTTCAATGATTCGATAAAACATGCAAACTTACGAGATTTGGTTACACAATTTGTGAGTAGGATTTTGCCTGAGATGAGTTTTAGTTCTGAAAAGCGAGTTATCATGAATTCGCTTATCATTTCATTGTTGGTGTTCATGTTTGTCTCAATTGTGGGATAACTTTGATCCATAGACTGTTTCTGACAAAATTTTACAAATTAATTATGAATTAATTAATTATTAATTTTGACAATTTTAAAACAACTTTTTTTTCAATGCAATTGTTATTTACTCGCAAATTGACACTTTTCTTTATTTTAATAGTCAGAACCAATCGAATGGGATGAACTACGAAGACTAATGTTGAAATATCCAAATCTAAAGCATTTGGCATTACGAAATGAACTTTTAAGTGATGAAGACATCAAGCGATTGATATTAATTTTGCCAAAACTAACACTACTTGATATTCGTGAATCTAATGGAGTCACTCAAGAAGCTGCTGATCATGTGCGGGACTATTGTAAGCGGTATGGCCGATCAATCAAGATTTATTTCAAAGCCAACGACAAACAAATTGAAACTGACTGGCCGCAGTCATTAAATCGACCAGAACTAATCTGTCGTGGATTTGATTTCATGGAACATTGTTTTTTCAAAAATTTTTATTACTTACCTAATTTTTTGGATCCAATAGATGATTAAAAATGAAATGAGAAAAAATTGTTGATCTTTTGTACGTAATTTCTGTTGCAACTGTGAGGTTTTGGATGTTTAAAGAAATGTCTCATACCTCGATATCTTACTCAGACCATAATTATGGATCTTTGATGGAATTGACTGGTCATTACACCAATCAATGCTGGGTAACCGCTAGTCTTGAATTATTGTCACGCAATGTTTATGTGAGAAATGAGAAACCTATTAATGAATATTATGAATGATAAATAAATTATGAATTGCATCTAACGAAAAGTTACAGTTGATGACACGACTCGTCATCAAAAACTTTTCTACTTAACTTGCAACTTAGTCGTTTAACCTAACTTGCTTCCTTCATAATGGTTTCCGAATTTTGTAGAACCTTAACAATTTCTGATGAAAGCGTTTATGAATCGCAAGAATCATTTAAACTTCAGCTGCTCACACAAACCAATATATTTTCAAGTTCATAAAGCGCGAACTTACTGCATCTGTGTGATTGTTTTTTTAAATAAGCCTCGACATGTCGATCAAATCATTATCTTCAGATTATTCGAGTTAAAAGTATGGTTTTGGACTAAACAGAGGATTTGGCAACCAGAGATTCGGTGATCAACAACGATTCATTGAAAATGAACATGCTGCCGGACGTTTTGGAAATCAAAGATTTGGTCAAAACAGATTCCGACAAAATTGGTAATGTAACTGAATTATCATAAAATTGTATTAAACTGAGTTATTGCTTATCACAGTTTCATGATCAATAAAATAATTATCTTTCGATATTGAAAATTTAAATCATTAAATTTTGTCAGTGCTTTATTCGTGTAAATTGTACAAACAAAACCAGACAGATCAAATGCATGTAAATGTAGCGTAAAATTGCTGTCTAAATGTGATCGATGGTCAATCCCAATGCTCTCTACTCCCATTGATCATCAGGTATCGTGCACAACCAGCTTTTGTCAAACAATTTTTTAGCGAATATCAATGTTAAGCTAAACACTCTTGTCTCTTCGGATTTTTGCACCATAAAGTTTTTCCTCTGATTTTCATTTCGGTATTCGGTGTTTTCCACTCATAAACTGCATTTAGACTGCTTTCAAAGACAACATGATAAACACAAGTGCGCCATGAAAGTCAGTTAAAGTAACAGAATCGTGTAAAATTTCATTCAAGTGAATCTACTTAGTACTCCAACTTACTGACAACGAGAACTCATGCCTTAGATTGCATAGATACTCCATAAAGTACCAGAATGCAATACAACAATGCATTGAAAATCTAATTCAAAATCAAATTACTTAATAACCCGGGTTACTATTATGACCAGGAAAGAGCCTAAATTTAGCCAACTTACACAATCAAGAGCTTGATAACGTTTTGGCACTGATTTAGCTCAAATCTTACCAATTTTTTATTGAATTTTTACCAATAATTTATTAGATTAAAAACTTGAAAAAAAGGTTATTGGGATTCGAACCCAAACGCTACGAAGCATCAAACCATCCCTTTAACCACTAAGCTATGCTTTCTCATGATGAAAAATCAATCTAAACTAAATGCCAATAAAAAAATGGTCATTTAGCTAAAATCTTGTCAAGAAAATTTACCAAGAATTTTGGTGAACTAACAGCTAGATGCGAGTAAGAAATCAGCGCAACAAGAAATGAACGAGAGTTTGAAAAAAAATTAGCTATTCTCCCGCTCATTACCAAGTTTTTGGTAATATTCAGTTAAAAGAGTAACCCGGGAAAGGACTATGGACAGGAGCTTTGACTTTCGAGTTGAGAGGTTGACTTGGTTTAGGATTGTTTAGTTTTGGTGTGATATCACAAAATCTGAGTCCATTAGCGCTGTTAAAAATTTTTCGTTCGTAAATCCGAATGTAAATATACGAAAAAAAGCTTAATTAAACAAACAAAACACATCTCAACCCATTTCTTGGTAAATAAAGCAATTTTCTGGTTAATGTTGCAAATGTAATGCAAAGATCAATGCCAAAGCTTCGAAACTTTGAGTTATGAGTTTAAACTTGGTGGAGTTTGTACGGACATGTAAACTGAGTCCATTGGTGTGATTAAATAATTCATACGATAAATAGTTTTCTAGAAGATTAAGGTCAAAGTTGAAACTTCGATCGCCTTTTATTCAGCTAAAGAGACAGATTTTTTCATAAAACTCTGCTTTCCTGATGTAAATTTTGATGGCCAACCAGAAAATGGTCTTAATTTGAGGAAAAACTTTTTCTATTTCTGTAAAACGGATAATGATCGATTTTCATTTAAAACGATCGCTTCCTATGACCATATGAGTTAGAGAGCTTAAAATTTTTATTCGTAGATAAAAATTGTTGGTACACATCAACAACCCAAAACTTTTTCCAAAATAACAACAGTTCTCTTGATTTTGGCTATTGGGCTTAAAACTTTGATCCTCGATATTTCGAGAATGGTTTCTCCTACAATCATCATTCTTGTAGTCATCAGTAGATTTTAGCCCGGTTAGATGATAAATCTACAGAACATTACCGAATAATGAAAAACAATCGAGATAAATCAGCTAATAATGAATTTGTGGCTGAGTAACAATTCATCTTTGTAAATCAAATCACAAATCAGACATCATAAGGAAAGTAGTGCTATAACTTTTTTTCTTACATTTTCAATCACCTGAAATTTTAAGTTATTTTAGGTAATAATTAAATGTACTGATGATTCAAAGAATGATGATTGTAGGAGAAACCATTCTCAAAATATTGAGACCCAAAGTTTCACGGCCAATGGCCAAAATCAAGATATCCGTTTATTTATTGCTAAATTTTTTTTTATATTTGTTGTGTACGAGCAATTTGCATGAACAAATAATAAGTTTCAGGTCATTAACTCTTACGGTTATAGAATTCGATGGGTTTAAATGAAGGTCGAACTCAACTGTTTTAGAGAAAAATAAAGTTTTATTTATCAAGATAAATCTATTTTCTGGTTGTCCATCAAAAGTTAAATGAGTTTAATGAAAAATCTGGTACAAATCGTTGTACAAAAAGCGATGTAAGTTTAAACTTTGACCTTAACTATATCGAAAACTATCGATTAGAGAAATTTTTTAGTTGCTCTAATGGACTCAGGTTTTGTGAAGATTCATAAGGTTCAAAAAGGTTGCCAAATTTTGTAGTACCTTAACAACTTCTCTGAATGCAAGTGTTTATGAGTCAATGAATCATTTAAACTTCAGCTGTTTATAAAAACCAATGCATTCTCAAGTTCATGAAGCGCGAACTTGCTGCATCTGTGTGATTGTTTTTTTAAATAAGCCTCGACATGTCGATCAAAATACTTGACAGTATTTTCCGATCTATTTCGTATTAAACCAGGGTGAGTATCGCTAGTATATAATGCATCTTTTTGACTATTTTCAAATCATTATCGTTAGATTATTCGAGTTTAAAGTTTGATTTGATATCACAAAATCCCTTCCAAAATGCGTTCATTTACAATTGTTATTTTATGTCTCGTTGTCTACACTGTTTCTGGTGCAGCAATTGTATCACAAGACGAGTTGACCACTGAAAGTGCCATTGACAATCAGGAATCATCTGTAAACAATGAGGCTGAGGAACTTCTTAAGACTATTGATGACTTGCTGAAGGAGATCAATAATGCTTTGACCAACAATCGACCTCGACCGCCTTTCAACTTACCCCAACCACTATTTGGCTTACCTCATCCTCCATCCTTCGGACCAAGGCCATTCCCTGGATTCAGACCTCAACATTTTGATGAAGATGAAGATGAAGATGACGACGATGATGATGATGATTGCTTCGATGACGATGATGACGATGAATGGTTTGATGATGATGATGATGATGATGATGATGATGAAGCCTGGATTGAAGACCATAAACATTTTAGTGGATTTAGGGGATTTGGTAACCAGAAATTAGCAGGTTCTCGACGTTTCGGTGAAAATGAACGATTTGATGGACGTTTTGGCAATCAAGGATTTGGTTCTAACAGATTCCGACACAACTGGTAATGTAAATGCAGTCAATTGTATTAAACTGAGCTATAACTCATCTCAGTTTCATGATCAATAAATTAACTATTTGATGACATCGAGAAGTTAAAATTATTTGTATTTCTGTCTAAACCTAAGGTAATGTAGCAATTTAAGCTCTGATAATTCCGAAATGTATTTCATACAGGAAAAGAACTCAATGTTTATTGGAATCTCTAACGAAGTTTTTTTCGATTCCTTAATGGTTAGGCTAATTGAGAACCCGTCAGCTCACCTTTTGATCTTAAAAGTCTCAACTTGCTAGTTTAATCCTCAAGCTGAGGAAGATAATCAAATTTAATTGCCTAAATTAGCTGTTGATCTATTTAAATTTATTGTATGTCGGATTAGGATAGACTAGTTAAGGTTAAATCATATTTGATCCAGTTGGTCACCACTCAACGCTGATACTTTCATTGAAGCCAACTATGACTTTGAAGATGCAAAAGCGAGCTGACAGGTTTTCTTTCACCTCCTCAACAATTGAATATCAGATAATCGAATCCTAATTTTTGCTCGGATTCGCTAATAATTTCTAGATTTCAACTGTATTTGATTGAAGTAATCATTTTGAAGTTGCTTTAACAATGTTAATAAATGAACTTACAGATGATTGTTTGCTGACTATTTTTGATTGCATAAAAGATTTACAAGATTTAATAAATTGCTCCAAAGGTGAGTGTAATCATGTTATTAAATAAAATTGTTAAATCAGATGACATCGGAATCCTTTTTTGGCTTTCAATTGAAAGTGAGCTGCAATATAATAAAATGCGATAAATGGTATTACAAATGTATATCAAAATTTTATGCGCCAGAAACGGTTTCATGAAAACCTCTTTGGTTTCCAGTTTTCAGATACTGTCACTTTAGTTAGTTTGAAGTTATGTTTAGTTAATTTAATAGTAATTTGACAAATTGCAATTACAGTTTGCGTAAAATGGTCTAATGTAATTGTTGGTCGGACAAGAAGAGTCAAATACTTGTTTAGTAAGATTTTAATTTTGATTATTACTTATTCTCATTGTTAACCTTTTTCTCATCGAATCAATTATTAATTTCAGAGCAATCGTATTATTCGCCTGATTATGTTTGTAACTTCGTAAATCGACCTATTGATGTAACCTGTTTGAGCAAATTGTTTCCAAATTTAAGGGTTTGTTGACAGATTTTATATTATAATATTATTTAACTTTTATTGTTTTCTTTATTTTTTACAAATCTATATCTATGACAGATTGCCGACTTGTTTCACATATCAAATGTACTACGAAGTAATGAAACTATGATAATAAGAACTCCAACGAAAGATATTGATAAACTATTCAGAGATTCAGAATCTTTAAAAGGAATAATCTTTCCTTGTAATTACTATTTGGATTTCGAATTGATGCCGGAAATCGGTAACCTCGAAATGTTATCTACCGGATACCTCAGTCCAAAAATAAGTGGAATCTATGAAAATGTGAAACAATTGCACCTTTATGACTGTAATTTAGATCTATTCGAATCCATCGCACATTGTTTCCCAAATCTTGAAAGGATGAAAATTTATGCTGCAGACGGTAATTTCATAAATTATAAAATCTTTTGTATTAATAATTGCTTGTTGATGTCTTTTCTATGTTTAGATGGAAAAACTTATCGCCCTGATCATCCAGCAATGGCAAATCTTAAAATATTTGAAATGGCTTTTTACAGTTTTGATCGGCCTCGTGACATTAGCTGTTCATTTTTATTCATGGATTCGTGCCCAGCGTTACAGAGTGCTCATATCAGAATTGATTGCAATCAAATTGTGTTCAATGATTCGATAAAACATGCAAACTTACAAGATTTGGTTATACAATTTGTGAGTAGGATTTTGCCTGAGATGAATTTTATAATTTTATAGTTCTGAAAAGCGTGTTATCATGAATTTGTTTATCATTTTATTGTTGGTGTTCATGTTTGTCTCAATTGTGGGATAACTTTGATCCATCGACTGTTTTTGAAATTTTGAAACAACTTTTTTGCAATACAATTGTTATTTATTTGCAAATTGACACATTTCGTTATTTTAATAGTGCAAACCAATCGAATGGGATAAACTACGAAGGTTAATGTCAAAATATCCAAATCTAAAGCATTTGGCATTACGAGATACCTCTTTGGAAGATGAGTACATCGATCAATTAATATTAATTTTGCCAAAACTTACTCTACTTGATATTCGTGAGTCTTCTGGAGTCACTCGAGAAGCTGCTGATCATATTCGGGACTATTGTAAGCAGTATGGTCGTTCAATCAAGTTTCTTTCAGCAGAAGGCAGACACGGTGAATGGCCGCATATCTCACTAAACATATATGGATCAAATAAAATCTGTCGCGGATTTGATTTCATGGAACATTGTTTTTTCAATAGTTTCGATGATTTACCTCATTTTTTGGATCCAATAGATGATTGAAAATGCAAAAGATAACATAATTGTCAATCCTCTGCGTCTAAATTTTGTTCCAGCTTTAAGGAGTACGAGCTTTGATGACATGACTCGTCATCAATTGGAAAAACTTTCGTGCTTTAAACAACAGAACACTAAAGCTCACTTCATAACACGATTGATTAGCTACTAGATTCTGGGATTTGATACTTCAATTTCACATCGAAAACTCTGGTTCATAGTGAATTCAATTAGATCATTCCTAATTAAGATTGAGATTCTTTTTAAAAGTTTAATTAGTTGAGGAAGTTTAATCAAGATGGATAAAACAATCGCCAATCATGCAGCTTTAAATTAATATTTTTGTGGTTTTCGTTCCAAATTGGTTCCAAACTGCTTAGCTATTTTGTTTGTTTAGAGATATTTTTATTCATTTCCTCATTCATAACAGACAAATCAAGAGGTGTACGAAAAATTTTGTCCAGCACCATAGGTTGAAAACGTTAAAAGGGTCCACATCAGCTGATGGTGTTTTTTGAGTATTGAATTTTGCGAATTTTGCGTGCATATAGTTACTGTTGACGCCTGTCAAAAATATGTCGATCATGTGATAAAATATATACCAAAATGTATAAGCGGACTATGGACTGACACCCTTTTAACGTTTTCAAACTATTCTCATAGATATGTTCCTCTCATTTTGAACTCTGTTTCACGCCAAGTTAATTTTGTTTCATTCTTTTTGAACTCAACTTGAAAAATGTTTCACTTTTTCGATTTTGTGTTCGTCTCCAAGCGTTTTGGAGTGTACATAATGCATTTTGCTGACTATTTTCAAATCATTATCTTCAGATTATTCGAGTTTAAAGTTTGATTTGATATAACAAGATAACTTGCAAAATGCGTTCATTTACAATTGTTATTTTATGTCTCGTTGTCTACACTGTTTCTGGTGCAGCAATTGTATCACAAGACGAGTTGACTACTGAAAGTGCCATTGACAATCAGCAATCATCTGTAAACAATGAGGCTGAGGAACTTCTTAAGACTATTGATGACTTGCTGAAGGAGATCAATAATGCAAAGATACGAGGCACCTCTTTTAAAGATGAACACATCAAGCAATTGATATTAATTTTGCCAAAACTGACGCTAATATTTACGAATAAATCTTATGGAGTCACTCAAGAAGCTGCTGATCATGTTCAGGATTATTGTAAGCGTTATGGCCGATCAATCAAGTTTTATTTTAAAAAAGACGATAAACAAATTGAATCTGATTGGCCGCAGATATTGAATAGACCAGAAAAAGTTTGTCGTGGATTCGATTTCATGGAACATTGTTTTTTCAAAAATTTTTATGAATCACTCAATTTTTTAGATCCAGTAGATAATCAAAAATGAGAAGGAGAAAAAATTGTTAATCTTTTGACGCCAATCGGCTAATTTCCCTTCCTTCAGCCAAATTAAGTGGTTAACGTTAGTGCTGGATCCTTATGCGAATTTAAGATTATTGATTCTTACGCAATTTTTCAATCCATGATCATCGATAATCTATGTTTGATGAAAAAAGCTTAGGGCATAGTTGAAAAAATATCCATAAACGTAGAAAAACACATTCAGAAAGATTAATAAGCATCGATGTTTGTTTCTTGGTAATCGATGATCACTTAAGTCAGAAAATATCGATCACTATCGATTTTATCGATAACATCCACGTTAATTTTAGCTCTGTGATTTTTAATTTTATTATTAGTTAATAATTAATTTGTAAATTGTTTTATTATTTAATCATATTGGTCTTCGAAAACGCTACACGTAGATGTATCACACGAAATATGACATCCAAAAATAACAAAAATTAAAGAAAAAGAAATTTTTTAGTGCCATTAAATACAAGTGTTGTTATGAACCAAGAATTACATGACAGTGTTATTACTTATAATATACTAAAATTAATACATTCTTATTACATATAATAAATACACATTTTAATAAAATCTAACAAAATAATTAAAATCCCGTCATTTCAAACTCAAAACCAGCTCCGTCAAGCTTAGTATGGCACAAAGAGTGGTTATTAAAGCTGCTCATGTGACCCAGTCACTCAGGTGCGCAAGCACGCCAACCAATCCCTAGCTGCTAGTGAACTTGTCAACATTTAAGTTGAGATTCTCAACTTTAAACTGGACTGTCGTCTGAATGGACTAGCGGTGTTATTTAATAATTATTGTGGTTTTATTATTAACTAGAAATTGATTAAATTTAACGTTTCACAGGTGATTTAACGATGTCAATAAATGAACTTCCAGATGACTGCTTGCTGACTATTTTCGATTACATACAAGATTTACAAGATTTAATAAACTGCTTCAAAGGTAAGTGCAAATCATGCCATTTATTTATATTTTTAAATGTTAGGGAAATATTAGCATTATTGATAGCTATCAATTGAAACCACAGTTAAATACATGATACTCTCAAAAAAGCCCAACATATCAATCCAACTTTTATACGAAAGAAACGGTTATGCATGTGGTTGATCGTCTGACTGATAAATCGCAATATTCAGGTACCAATATTTTCGGTAATTTGAAGTCATGATTTGTAATTTAATAGTAATTTGACAAATTCCAATTTCAGTTTGCGAAAAATGGTCTAATGTAATTGTTGGTCGGACAAAAAGAGTCAAATATTTGACTGGTAAGATTTTAATTTCCATTTATGCTTATTTTCATTGTTCACCATTTTCCTAATGAATTTTATAATTACCGTAGTCGCGCGTATTATAGCCCTGGGCTTGAAAATGAATCAGGCATTTTTCTGGGCGTTTTTTAATTAAAGCATGCGTAAGTGACAATCACAAAAAAGAGTAAAAATGGTCAAAACGCTCGTTTTTAAGGTATTGTTTACATTTTGGTAGACATAATTGTGCAGAAATGGCTCTTAAAACTGTGCAAATGTGCAAAAGTTAGCTTCTCAATATTTAGCCCATGGGCTCCACGAACGAGCATCTATGGACTAGAAGATGAGAACCACGCATTTTTAAGCCCAGAGCTATAATACGCGCAACTACGGTACTTTATATTTTATATTTTATACTTTATAAATTTCAGACCAATGGTTTTATCCGCCTGATCATTTTTACAGTCTTGTAAATCGACCTGTTGATGTAACCTGTTTGAGCAAATTGTTTCCAAATTTAAGGGTTTGTTGACAGATTTTATATTATATTTCACTTTCATTGTTTCTATAGTTTTTATTTTTTTACTTTTCACAGATTGCTGACGTTACAATCCTATTACATGCAAAAGTACCAATCGAAGATATTGATAAACTAATCATAGATTCAGAATCTTTGAAAGGAATCATTTATAATAAATATTTGGATTTCGAATGGAAAATGGCGTACGCTAACCTCGAAATGCTATCTACCAGATATATTGATTCAAGCATGAAAGGAATCTATAGCAATGTGAAACAATTGCACCTTTGGAAGTGTGATTTCAAATACGTCGCACATTGTTTTCCAAATCTCGAAAGGCTGCAAATATTGAATTTAGAAGGTAATCTCATATCTTAAAATTTCATATAGTATTACAGTATCTTTTTTTAATTGTTTGCGGATGAACCTTTTTCATGTTTAGACAGAACAGACATTGCCACGATGGTCCATTAATGGTAAATCTTAAAATATCTTGAATTTTCTTCTAATGATGAATTTTTCTCTTCATTTATATGTTTAGACTTTCCAGAATATTACTCTGATGCTCCAGTATTGGCAAAGCTTAAGATAGTTGAAATAAATTTGCATCTGAATTGTAGGAAAGGCGTTTGTTGTTCACTTGTATTCATGGATTCGTGCCCAGCATTACAGAGTGCTCATATCGAAACTGAGTGCAGACGCATCGTGTTCAATGATGCGATAAAACATTCAAACTTACGAGATTTGGTTCTACAATTAGTGAGTATGATTTTGCTGTTGATATTTTATTTTATTGTCGATATTCCTTCATTTTTCTCAATTGTGGGATAACTTTGATCCGTCGACTGTTATTTTGAAACATTTCACATAGCAATTTAACAAATTGGTACTTATCTCTATTTTAATAGAGCAAGTCAATCATGTGGAATGACCTACGAAGACTACTGTCGAAATATCCCAATCTAAAGCATTTGGCAATAAGAGGCACTCGTTTAAAAGATGAACACATCAAGCAATTAATATTAATTTTGCCAAAATTAACACTTCTTGATATTCGTGAATCTCGTGGAGTCACTCAAGAAGCTAATAATTATGTTCAGGATTATTGTAAACATCATGGCCGATCAATCAAGTTTTATTTTAAAAAAGACGACAAACAAATTGAATCTGATTGGCCGCAGCTATTGAATCATGCAGAGCAAATTTGTCGTGGATTTGATTTCATGGAACATTGTTTTTTCAAAGATTTTGGTTCTTTGCCTCGTTTTTTGGATCCAATAGATGATTAAAAATGCAAAGGAGAAAAAATTGTCAATTCTTTGCACATAATTTTTGTGTCAGCTGTGAGGCGTAGCATGTTGAAAGAAATGTCGTGTATATCGATATCTCACCCAGACCATAATTATCGATCATAGATGAAATTGATGGACCATTAATGCTGAGTAATTACTAGTCTTGAAATATTGAAACTCGAAGCTTTTATTATTCAATGAGAAACCAATTGATAGATATTTTAAATACCATGTAATTATGCAATACCATTTCTTTTTCAATATCAAATCTTCAAGATTTCGGGTTTAGTTTCGAACACAATTTTCTCTAAAACCAGAGAAACTTTACTACTGCCTTTTAGACTTCATTTGCAAGACTCGAACTCAATTCTTAAATCTAAAGTTTGTGTGCTCCTTTGAATTAAATGAAGTAAAGTAGACAGAGGAAGATGGGAACATATCGTCAATTTTAACATCTAATCTAAGATTTCATAAGTCAGGTTCTCTTTCAAGCTGGACGGTTACCACTAACGTCATCGATTTTTTTTATAACTTTTTTGATCTCTTAAAAAAGCGATATTTATCGATATTAATTTTTTCGATATTTAAACTTCTTTACACAAAAAAATCTTCTGATATTGACCGAGAATGTATCGATATGATCGGTTTTTTAAAAATTGATCACGATCAAATTTTACTCTCCGATTATCGATCTTTTCGATCGATCAATCATATCGGAACAACACTAATCTCAGCTTCTTTTAGCAACTGACTTGTCGTCTGAATCGAATAAGTGTTTTATTTAAAAATTACTGTAGTTTTATTATTAACTGAAAATTGATAGTTAGCATTTCAAAGCTGATTTAAAATGTTGATAAATGAACTTCCAGATGATTGCTTGTTGGCTATTCTTGATTATATACAAGATTTGAAAGATTTAATAAACTGCTTCAAAGGTAAGTGCAATTATGCTATTTATTTAGATTTTTACATGTGAGGGGAATCAGATTATATTAGAATCATTGATCGCTATCAATTGAAATCATAGAAAATACATGATACAAGTGAAAAGCCAAACTTATTAATCCAGCTTTCATACGAAGAAACGGTTCCAATGAAGCCCTTTTTGCTATCCTGTTATGAATGTTGTTGATCGTCTGACTGATAAATCGCAATATTCAGATGCTAATATTTTCGGCAACTTGAATTCATGTTTTGTAATTAAATAGTAATTTGATGAATTCCAATTTCAGTTTGCGAAAAATGGTCTAATGTAATTGTTGGTCGGACAAGAAGAGTCAAATATTTGATCAGTAAGACTTTAATTGCCATTAATGCTTATTCTCATTGTCAACCATTTTCCTAATCAAATGAATTATTAATTTCAGATAAACCAAATTATTCGCCTGATTATGTTTGTAACTACGTAAATCGACCTATTGATGTAACCTGTTTGAGCAAATTGTTTCCAAATTTAAGGGTTTGTTGACAGACTTTATATTATTTAACTTTCATTGATTTATAATTTTTTTTCTCCCAAACATTATCATGACAGATTGCTTACCTTTCATCTTTGTTATTTGAAAAAGAACCAATCGAGGATATTGTTAAAGTAATCAGAGATTCAGAATCTTTGAAAGGAATAATTTTTGATGAAAAATTTGATTTTGTATTGATGGCGGAAATCGCTGACTTCCAAATGTTATCTATCGGATATATTAATCCAAACATAAGTGAAATCTATGGAAATATGAAACAATTGTGCCTTGATAACTCTAATTTAGATCTATTCGAATTGGGCCATCATTTTCCAAATCTTGAAAGGTTTCAATATAGGGGAGCAGGTAATCTTATAATATAATACATTTTTATATATTATTTCAATATTTTTTTAAAAGTGTTTGTAAACTGACCCTTTTCTGTTTAGACACAACAGATTATTGCTAAATTTTAAAATATTTTAACTTTTTCTAATGGTTAGTATGATGACTTTTGCTATTCATTTATTCATATATGCAAGACTTATCAGAACCTTATCCTGATGGTCCAGTATTGGCAAATCTTAAAATACTTGAAATGGAAATATCTCACGATTACTTCGAAGACGATTATTGTTCATTTGTATTGATGGATTCGTGCCCAGCATTACAGAGTGCTCATATCAGCATGAAACACTGTCCCTGTGAGGTCAATTATTCAATAAAACTTGCAAACTTACAAGATTTGGTTTTAGAATTTGTGAGTACAATTTCATATTTTATTGAGAAGTGTGTTATCTCGATATTGTTTATCATTTTACTGTCGATATTCCTTCATTTTCTCAATTATGGGATTAACTTTGATCTGCCATTAATGCCATTAGAACTTTGAAACATTTTTTTGAAAGCAAGTGGCATTTATACGATAGCATCTTAACAAATCTACAAATTTAAATTTATTTCTATTTTTGTTAGTTCGAGTCTAAGGAATGGAGTAGCCTACGAAGACTGATGGTAAAATACCCAAATCTAAAGCATTTGGCATTACAACGCATCTATTTAAGCGAGGAGGAAATCGTGGAATTGATACAAATTTTGCCAAAACTAACACTACTCGATGTTCGTAAATCTTATTCAGTATTCTTTGAATTCACTCAAGAAACTGCTGATCATGTTCAGGATTATTGTAAGCGGTATGGACGATCAATCAAGTTTTATTTCAAAGCCGAGGACAAACAAATTGAATCTGATTGGCCGCAGATATTGAATCGACCAGATAAAATTTGTCGTGGATTTGATTTCATGGAACATTGTTTTTTCAAAGATTTCACTGATTTGCCTTATTTTTTGGATCCAATAGATGATTGAAAATGCAAAAAATAACATAATTGTCAACCCTCTGCATCTAGTTTCAGCTGTATGATGTACGATATTGAAAGAAATATAACCCTTTATATATTACTCAGATCATAATTATGGATCTTTGATGTAATTGGCTGGTCAATACACCAATCAATGCTGGTTAACCACTAGTCTTGAATTATTGTCACGCAATGTTTTTGTCCTTCAATGAGAAACCTATTGATAAATATTATGAAGTATAAATAAATTGTGAATTGCATCTAACGAAAAGTTACAGTTGATGACATGACTCTACATCAATTGGAAAAAATTTCATGCTTTAAACAGAGCACTAAAGCTCACTTCATGACTTTATTTTATTCATTAGATACTAGATTCTATAATTTGATACTTCAGGTTCATAGACGATCCAATCAGATCATTACCTAATTAAGATTAAGGACTAATAATGACTTGATCGCTTAACCTAACTTGCTTCTTCAAAATGGTTGCCGAATTTTGTAGAACTTTTATAATCTCTCTGCATGAAAGCTTTAAGAATCGAAGAATCATTTAAACTTCAGCTGCTCATGCAAACCAATGTATTTTCAAGTTCATAAAGCGCGAACCTGCTGCATCTGTGTGATTTTTTTAGATGAGGCTCGACACGTCGGACAAAATACTTGATAGCATTTTCCGATCTATTTCGTATTAAACTGGGATGAGTATCGCTAGTGTATAAAATGAATCTTTTTGATTATTTTCAAATCATTATCTTCTGATTATTCGAGTTTAAAGTTTGATTTGATTTACAAATCCCTTGCAAAATGCGTTCATTCACTATTGCTATTTTATCTTTCGTTGTCTACACTGTTTCTGGTGCAGCAATTGTATCTCAAGACGAGTTGACCACTGAAAGTGCCATTGACAATCAGGAATCATCTGTAAACAATGAAGCTGAGGAACTTCTTAAGACTATTGATGACTTGCTGAAGGAGATCAATGATGCTTTGGCCAACAATCGACCTCGACCACCCTTCAATTTACCCCAACCACCATTTGGCTTACTTCATCCTCCATCCTTCGGGCCAAGACCATTCCCTGGATTCAGACATTTTGATGAAGATGCAGATGACGATGATGATGATGAGAAGCTTGGATTGAAGACCATAAACATTTTAGAGAATTTAGAGGATTTGTAACCAGAAATTCGGAGGTTCTCGACGATTTGGTGAAAATGAACTATTTGATGGACGTTTTGGCAATCAAAGATTTGGTGCTAACAGATTCCGACACAACTGGTAATGGAAATGCAGTCTATTGTATTAAACTGAGCTATAACACATCTCATTTTCATGACAAATAAAATAATTATTTGATGATATCGAGAATTTAAAATTATTTCTGTCTAAACCTAAAGTTTTAGGTTGGCTAGAGTTATTATGAAGATGGCATTTTAATACCATTATGCCAAATTTGCTTCATCCATGTTGATAAATTAACTTTTAGATGATTGTTCGCTGACTATTTTTGATTATAAAAAAAGAATCAAAGATTTAATAAACTGCTGCAAAGTGAAACCCATGCAATACAAAGTGATTCTCGTTTGAATAGAACCAATGGCTTTCAAATGACTAGAAATTATTTACATAAAATTAAAAACTCTCGAGTTAAAAATTATCTTTATAACAACATACAAATCTATGTGTGTTGTTTCTTTATCTCAAATGTATAAATCTAACTTTTATATTGATTAAACCTCTTTTGTTATCCTAAGATTATTTATTCAAGCGCAATATTCGGATATTTTTAGATAGTCTGAAGTTATGTTATGTCGGACTACTGATAACAGTGAAGTCCGAGCGTGTCATTCAACCCTAAAAACTATTGTAACTTGCTAACCCACTTTAATAGGTAGTAAAGTTACATGAGAACATGAATTGGATGAAAGAGATTACATAACTCTACAAAAGCGTGCGAAATTCAGTGTCTCGAACCATTTTCTCGAAAAGCAGAGAAACTTTATTATTGCCTTCTAGACTTCATTTGCAAGATCACCAAAACTCAACTCTTATTAAGAGTCTCTTAACTCTCAACAAAACTTCAATCCAAAGTTTGTGCATATACTTGAATAAAATGCAGTAAAGTAAATAATAGACAGAGGAAGATGAAAAAATATCGTTAATTTTAACATTAAAACTAGGATTTTATAAATGCGGATCACATTCAAGCTGAGAAGGTTACCAATAACCGGTTACTCGTTTTAAAACGCTAGTTACTAGTATAGCCGGTTACTTTTCCTTTTCCACTAACCAAATAACGGGCTAAAGGTTACCGGTTAATGGTGAATATATCGCTCAACTTTCAACTGACTTGTCGTCTGTATCGACTAGCTGTGTTATTTAATAATTATTATAGTTTTATTATTAACTGGAAATCGGAGTTTAACATTTCAAAACTGATTTAAAATGTTGATAAATGAACTTCCAGATGATTGCTTGTTGGCTATTCTTGATTATATACAAGATTTACAAGATTTAATAAACTGCTTCAAAGGTAAGTGCGAATTATATCATTTACACCCAAACCCTGGGGACCAGCTCTTTCCACCGCATCCGCCACTTTTTTACCGTCTTTTCACCGTATTGTCCACCATATTGTCGACCCTTTAGAGTGGATATTTGATTTGGTTGATTTGGTGGATGTGTTAGACTGGGTGGTGAACAATATGGTGGACAATACGGTGAAAAGACGGTAAAAAAAGTGGTGGAAAAAAGTCGGTGTATTTAAATTGTAAAATGTGAGGAAAATCAGATTATATTGAAATCATTTATAGCTATTAATTGAAACCACAGTTAAATATACGATTAAATGATGCTCTGATAACCTGTGGTGAAAAATTATGTTACAAATTGTTCATTCTTTGTTTATTTAATTAATAATTGATCAATATTTTCAAAGTTGGTCTCTATTGATAGCCAGGGATCAGAGGCTCTTTCGTATGTAAGATAATCCTTTCTAATCCGCCTCGTTCATTTTAAATTTGAGATTAGCCACGAGGCTTTCAAAATAGCTAGCATTGAATTTTTTGAGATTATTTTTGATTCTTTTGTTAATTGCTCGGAATTCTGAGTGACAAATCGACCCGAATTAACACAATTATTTAATTGATTCTTAAAGTTTCAATTTGTCTTAATTTTAGAAGTTCATGCTTTAAAAACGCCCCGCAGTGTAAATTTGAAAAATTATTGGAAATTTTTGTTGAATTTTACGAGCATTTTCGATCATTTCAAAAAATCGTAAATGTTGGATAACTTTTGAACCATAATACGGATCGATCTCAGATTTAAATCCAGTATTGACGCAAATCTGATCCCTATTTCCTGAAAATTTCAGGCTTATAGCTATAAAACTTAATAGAAATTCCAATCAAAATATTTGTAACATAATTTTTCACCACAGGTTAGTACAATGAAAGCTCTTTTGCTATCCTGTTATGAATGATGTTGATCGTATGACTGGAAGAGCTAAATATTTGGTTACTAATATTTTAATTTAGGATTAATTCGACAAATTTCAATTACAGTCTTCGAAAAATGGCGTGATATAATTGTTCATTATACTAAAAAAATTAAATATTTAAGAAGTAAGTTTAAATTTTCATTGATGTCTATTCTCATTGTGATTGTTTTCCTATTAAAATCAATTATTAATTTCAGATCAACCAAATTATTCGCCTGATTATGTTTATCTGCACCTTAAGGAACCAATTGATGTAACATGTTTGAGCACATTGTTTCCAAATTTAAGGGTTTGTCGACAGATTTTATATTATTTCACTTCCATTGTTTATGTAGTTTTTATTTTTAATTCAAATCTCATCAAAACAGATTGCCGAATTTTCATATCCACTCGAAGTACCAATTGAAGATATAGTTAAACTAATCAGAGATTCTGAATGTTTGAAAGGAATAATCCATTATGGGGCTAACTTTAAGGATCCCCGCCTCGATTTCGAATCGATACCGGAAAATGTTAGCCTCGAAATGTTAACTACCGGATATATTGATCGAAACATGAGTGGAATCTATGAAAATGTGAAACAATTGCACCTTTTGTTCTCTAGTCTAGGCCTATTCGAACGCGTGGCACATCGTTTCCCAAATCTTGAAAGGCTGAGAATTCATGCTGCAGAAGGTAATTTCATGAATTATCTTTTATAATTGCTTGTCGACTAACCTTTTTTATATTTAGACTTATTCGAACAGCCCTCTGTTGCTCCAGTAATGGCAAATCTTAAAATATTTGAAATAAATTTGCCTGTTGATGATTGGGTAACCCTTTGCTTTTCATTCATGGATAAGTGCCCAGCATTACAGAGTGCTTATATCAGATTTGAATCCAGGCGCATTGTGTTCAATCATTTGATAAAAAATGCAAACTTACTAGATTTGGTTATACAATTTGTGAGTATGATTTTTTGTCGATATTTATTCATTTTTCTCAATTATGGAATAACTTTTATCTGTCGACTTTTATTTATATTTTGAAACGATTTTATTTTCAGTGCAAATGTTATTTATTCACATAGCAACTTACAGTTTAACTCCGTATATTTTGATTTTTTGCAGTGCAGACATCTAGGTGAACTACAGGGGAAACAATTAATTTTACAGTTTAAACAGTTAGTCAATCCTAATGACCCCCCCTGAAGTGAAGGGTAGAAAGGCTAAAAAAAATCAAAATATACGAAGTTGAACTGTATTTCTATTTTAACAGAACGAACAAATCGGATGGGATAAAATACGAGGACTAATAACAAAATATCCAAATCTAAAGCATTTGGCATTGCGAGGTAATACCTATTTTACAGATGAAGACATCATGGAATTGCTATTAGTTTTGCCAAAACTAACACTACTTGATATTCGTGGATCTTATGGGTTCACTCAAGCTGCTAACCATTTTCAGGATTATTTTAAGCAGTATGGCCGATCAATCAAGTTTTATTTCAAAAGAGACGATAAACAAATTGAAGTTGATTGGCCGCAGTCATTAAATCGACCAGAAAAAATTTGCCGTGGATTTGATTTCATGGAACATTGTTTTTTCAAAAGTTTCTATTATTTGCCTCATTTTTTGGATCCAATTTAATGCTTGAAAATGGAAAAGAGAAAAAATTGTCAATTCTTTGCACCTAATTTTGTTTCAGTTGTAAGGTGTGTGATATTGAAAAAGTGTCTTATACCTCGATATCTTAATTAGACCATAATTATCGATCTTAGATGGAGTTGACGGGTCATTATACCCATCAGTTCGGGTAATCATTAGTTTTGGAATATTTAGACTCAAAGCTTTTATTCCTCAATGAGAAACCAATTGATAGATATTTCAAATAATCAGGCAATGCCATTCTTATTTAATATGAAATGCAAAGATTTGAGAGAGTCCAATTACAGTCTGCGAAAAATGTTATAATACAATTGTTTATCGAACTAAAAATGTTTAATTTTTATAATTTATTTTGGTTTACAATGTACAGTAGTTGGTAGTTAGAACAACAAATCAACTAGAAATACTGCTGATAACAGTGAAGTCCAAGCGTGTCATTCAACCCTAAAAACTCTTTTAACTTGTTGACCCATGATAAGATGAATTAAATGAAAAAGATTCCATAACTGTACAAAAGCGATCGAAATTTAGTGTCGAACACCATTTTCTCGTAAACCAGAGAAACTTTATTATTGCCTTCTAGACTTTATTTGCAAGATCACCTAAACTCAACTCTTAACTCTCAACAAAACTTAAATCCAAAGTTTGTGCATATACTCCTTGAATAAAATCAAGTAAAGTAGACAGAGGAAGATGAGAAAGAAAACTAGGATTTTATAAATCAGGTTCTCTTTCAAGTTGGGACGGTTACCATTAGTGTTGGCCGATCAAGCAATTCAAGTCTGATCGATTTTCTTGGTCATAGAAAAAAGATAAATCGATTTTGTCGATTTCATCGATTTTATCGATTTCATCGACTGTTCGATCGTTCGGTTGTCCGATCGTAAGTTTATTAAATTGACAAAGTACAAGAAAAGACGAGTTTAAATGTAAATATCAGGCAATGAGTCAAGAAAAGATAGCAATTCAACATTTTTAGGCTTCAATCCGTTCCGTTGCTCAGTGATTAATAATCCAATTTTTGAAAATAAGCGTTCACACGGTACTGAAGGGGCTTGCATAGTTAGATATTTCAATGCTAGATTGTGAGATTTCAGAAAAGGTTAGATCTTCTGATCTTTAAATCGTCGAAATCAAAAAATTAAACAACTATTGCCTTTTGATTAGTCAAAGGATTCTAAAGTAGCCATTTCTGGTTAAATCGATCTCTTCATTTTCTTGATCGATCTGAAACAGAGGAGCCTATTGTCGATTTAAATCGATTTACGATTGATCATAACCCAACACTAGTTACCATTAACCGGTTACTCGGTTTACTATAAACGCTATTTAGTAATTCTGTATAGCAATTAACCGGTTACTTTTCTTTCTCCACTAACCAAATAACGGGCTAAAGGTTACCAGTTAATGGTGAACATATCGCTCTACTTTCACTGACTTGTCGTCTGAATCGACTAGCCGTATTATTTAATAATTATTATAACTGGAAATTTATTAAAGTTAACATTTCAAAGCTGATGTACAATGTTAATAAATGAACTTCCAGATGACTGTTTGCTGGCTATTTTTGATTACATACAAGATATAAAAGATTTAATAAACTTATTCAAAGGTAAGTGCGATTATGCTATTTATTTTGACTGTTAAATGTGAGTAAAATCAGAATATCTTAGCTATGGTAGCTTTCAATTGAAATCACAGTAAAACACAGTACGATACAGCATTTATGCTTTATCCAACTTTTATGCAGATGAAGCCTCTTTTATTGCCTACAAATGAATGATGCTTATCGTCCGGCTGAAAGAGCGCAATATTTGGTTACGAATATTTCAATTTAGGATTAATTCGACAAATTTCAATTACAGTTTTCGAAAAATGGAGTGATATAATTGCTGATCGGGCTAAAAAGCTTAAATATTTGATTGGTAAAATTTAAATTTTCATTGATGTCTATTCTCATTGTGATTCTTTCCCTAATAAAATCAATTATTAATTTCAGATCAACCAACTTATTCGCCTGGTTATGTTTATCTGCACCTTAAGGAACCAATTGATGTAACATGTTTGAGCAAATTGTTTCCAAATTTAAGGGTTTGTTGACATATTTTATATTTCATTTCAGTTTCATTGTTAACGTAGTTCTTATTTTTACAAATCTTATCAAAACAGATTGCCGAATTTTCATATTCATGCGATGAAGAAGCACCAATCGTCGATATGATTAGACTAATCAGAGGTTCAGATTCTTTGAAAGGAATAATATTTGATTGTGATTACCATCTGGCATTCGGATGCATACCGGAAAACGCTAACCTCGAAATGTTATCTACCGGATATATTTATCCAAACATAGATGGAATCTATGAAAATGTGAAACAATTGCACCTTTGGAACACTAATCTAGGTCTATTCGGATGCGCGGCACATCGTTTCCCAAATCTTGAAAGACTGAAAATTTATGCTACAGAAGGTATTTTCATACATTATCTTTTATAACTGTTTGTTGACTAACCTTTTTCATGTTTAGATTTACGAGAAGAATACTCTGATGCTCCAGTATTGGCAAATCTTAAAATACTTGAAATGGGTTTGCCTCTCATTGATTGTGTAGGCACTTGCTGTTCATTCAAATTCATGGATGGGTGCCCAGCATTACAGAGTGCTCATATCAGAATTGATTCCAGTCGCATTACCTTCAATCGTATGATAAAACGTGTGAACTTACGAGATTTAGTCATACAATTTGTGAGTAGGATTTCGCTTCTGATATATTTGTCATTTTACTGTCCATATTTATTCGTTTTTTTCAATTATGTGATACTTTGATCTCTCGACTTTTATTTATATTTTGAAACAATTTTTTTCAATGCAATCGAGTAGCGTCTCAACGAATTTACATTTATTTACATTTTAATAGTATCAACCAAGCGAATGGATTGAACTACCAAGATGCATGTCGAAATATCCAAATCTGAAACATTTGGCAATACGAGGTACCTCTTTAAAAGATGAACACATCAAGGAATTGATATTAATTTGCCAAAACTAACACTACTTGATGTTCGTAAATCTTATGGAGTTACTCAAGAAGCTGCTGATCATGTTCAGGATTATTGTAAGCGTTATGGTCGATCAATCAAGTTTTATTTCAAAAGAGACGATAAACAAATTGAAGCTGATTGGCCGCAGTCATTAAATCCGTGGAAAAAAGTTTGTCGTGGATTTGATTTCATGGAACATTGTTTTTTCAAAAGTTTTTATCAGTTACCTAATTTTTTGGACCCAGTAGATGATTAAAAATGAGAAGGAGAAAAAATTATTGATCTTTTGTACGTAGTTTTTGTTTCAGTTGTGAGGTGTACGATATTGGAAAAAGTATCTTACACCTCGATATCTTACTGAGATCTTAATTATCGCTCTTAGATGGAATTGATGGACCATCACACCACTCAGTGCTGGGTAACCAATAGTATTGTAATATTGTGATTCAAAGTTTAAAACCTTCGATGAAAAACCAATTGATAAATAATATAAATGATTAAGTGATTGTAATTCCATTCTTATTCATTATCGAACTGCAAACCTTTTAGATTTAAAGCCATGATATTATAGTTATCTATTTATATTGATTTCGTATATTGTCAAATAATTGATATTTGTTCAAGAATAAAAATCAAAACAAGTTTAGCCAATAGCTTCAAATATAAAAGAAAGACTTTAATATTAATAACAATATTTTAGAAAGCATTTAAAGCTCATTACACCAGATTGTAAATGTTAGCTACCTCTTCAAAATAAGGCCATGTCTGAAACACCCAAACCAAAGAAACAAATCGTTATTTGAAATAATTTGGACAGCTAAGCTGTTGCGCTTCAATCTGACTTGTCGACTGACTTGTGAGTAGACCAGCTGAGTTATCTAATAATTATTATAGTTTAAACTTGAAATCAAAGAGTATAAATCTTTGCTAAGGATCGATCAGAACCTAACCGGTTGCTCGCTTTATAACACTAGTTAGTATAAACGCTAATCGGCCAATTTCACTCCTCCAGCCAGAAAAAGTGGTTAACGTTAGTGCTGGACCATTATGCGAATTCAAGATTATTGATTTTTACGCAATTTTTCAATCCATGATCATCGATAATCTAAGTTTGATGAGAACATTCAGGGGATAGTTGAAAATAAAAATGACCACCAAAAACACCAAAAAAAGCTTCAACAGCATGGTAAAAAGGAAATCAGTAAGATTAATGAGCATCGATGTTTGTCTTTTGGCAATCGATGATCACTAAAGTCAAGAAATATCGATCACTATCGATTTTATCGATAAAATCGCCCAGCACTTAACATTTCAACTTTCAACTGACTTGTCGTCTGAATCGAATAGCTGTGTTATTTAATAATTATTATAGTTTTATTATTAACTGGAAATCGATTAAAGGAAACATTTCAAAGCTGATTTAACAATGTTGATAAATGAACTTCCAGATGATTGCTTGTTGGCTATTTTTGATGCCATACAAGATTCAAAAGATTTAATAAACTGCTTCAAAGGTAAGTGCAAATCATTTCATTTATTTAACTTGCGTGAGCGAGATCAGATTATATTGAAATCATTTATAGCTATAAATTGGAACCACAGTTAAATGATGATAAAAGCTCAACATATTATTATTCAAAATTTATACGAAAGAAACGGTTTCAATGAAAGTTCTTTTGCTATCTTGTTATGAATGTTGTTGATCGTCTGACTGATTAATCGCAATATTCAGATACTAATATTTTATTTAGTTTGAAGTTATGTTTATTTGATTTAATAGTAATTTGATGAATTTCAATTCCAGTCCGCGAAAAATGGTGTAATGTAATTGTTGGTCGGACAAAAAGAGTCAAATATTTGATCAGTAAGATTTTAATTTCCATTGATGCTTATTCTCATTGTCAACCATATTGTTAATAAAATCAATTATTAATTTCAGATCAACCGCTTGATTATTTTTGGAATTTCGTGCAGGAACCCGTTGATGTAACCTCTTTCAGAAAATTGTTTCCAAATTTAAGGGTTTGATTTTATTAGGGGCTTCAAAAGTTCTGTCGTTTTTTTTCTTATGATTTAGCTTAGGTTTTGAATAAGTTTGTCTATCAATGACTCGATAATTTCAGGAATCCAATATAATTAATTAGCTATACAATACATGCATGTACTAACAATGAAGTTAGTTGGAGAGACAATTAAAAGTTGCCAGAACTTATTGATTTTTTTTTGCTGGAAAAATTAAGATTAAAATCACAAGTTAACATTAACGTTTATATA
The DNA here is from genome assembly GCF_000239435.1 of Tetranychus urticae. Next base: position 1,085,547 of record NW_015449934.1, read on the forward strand.
ATGACTTACAAATGAGTAAAATTTGAAACTTCTAATCACTATCATGTAACATGATTCAGGTTGCTATTGTAGTTAATCAACTCCGATCGAGTCCAAAAATGGCATAAATGCACTCATACTGATGCTCTTGTATTCCTGAAATTATCGAGTCAATTGAATAAGTCAAACTTATTCAAAATCTAACAAGGGAAGATTCTCAGATCGCAAAGTTAGATCTTGTTGAAATTTCGTAGGTACATAGCGCATGCGCTCCTCTGACCATACGTAATCGCTTTTGATTCGCAATTGTCTAGTTTTTGTTTAGCGTTCATTCGAAATTTCAGACATTTTGTATTTTCAATAATTACAGTTCTTATATTTCGTGTTTTTTTATTAAAGCTGAGATGGATATCAACCCAATCAACATCTGTAATCTCATTAGAGAGGATTTAATACGTGAATTCCCTAATCAAACATCTACACCTGTGACCCTTGAGGAAAAACGCTTCTCATCATATCTTTGTGAACAAATCAAAGCGAAAATAGCCCATTCTTTGGTAATTGAGGATGAAATCTCCCTTGTGTTTGCTGATGAAGCTGATAGTGATGATGAAGTCGAAATTCTTTATGAAGATCCTGGAGCTGGTCCATCAATTATTAAAACAAGTCAATCGTCAGAGTCAACATCTTCACAAACTTCCAGTTCAACATCAAGCCAGGAAGAAGTAGTTGCAGCTAAGCGGAAAAAAGCTATCGAGTTGAGACTTTCAGAAGCGAAAAGACGTGAGATTTATGAATACAAGCAAAGTGGTAAATCTTACAATGAGTGTATGAAAAAATTCAAAAAGCCATTACACGAATTGAGAGCTATATGTGCAAGTTTTGAATCTGGCGGATCAAATGAATTCAAGCTCATGAAAATTCATGAATTTACTAAAGATAAATTTACAGAGGCGCGACTAGCTGGTAAAATTATTCACTATTGGCACATTCAGCAATGGGCTCGGGAACGAGCAACACAATTAGGAATTACCAATTTCAAGGCATCAAAGACGTTTTTATTGAATTTCAAGCGAAATAATGGAATATGTTCGAGAAAAATTACTCGTTTTGCAACAGCTAAAACTATCACTGGAGAGACAGAAATTTTGGAAAAAGCAAGAGAATTTGTAGAAGAGGTTAACCAGCTTATTTCAAATGAAAATATACCTGATGAATTTATTTGGAACACTGACCAATCAAAAATTGAATACGAGATGACATCCAATCGTACATTATCAATTCGAGGAGAGAAAGATACAGTCGCAACAGTGCAGAATCTTTCAGCAACAACTCACTCTTATACAATACAACTAATGACAAACAAAGCTGGTTATCTTGGCAAAAAAATTTACATTTGTTTTCAAGAGACAAAGGGTGAATTTGGTCCTCGAGTCAATTCCGATATTCAAAGAATCATGGATGCCTATCCTAATGTTCATGTAGAGGCAAGTAAAAGTGGTAAAATGGAACGTAAAAATCTAATAGGTTTCGCTCAATCAGTTGCCAAGGACATTTTCGGACCTAGAAATGTTTTATTGCTCGACTCATTCACTGGCCATCTTGACACAAGCATTTACACAGAAAATATTGGCGAAAAAGAGGTAATTCTGAAGTTTATTCCACCAAAAGCGACTAAATATATTCAACCGCTGGACGTCTATTTCTTCAGACAATACAAAATTATCATGAGAAGAGCTTCAGACTACGTCAGAACGATTTTGCCCACAGAAGAAGCTACTACCAAGTTAAAAGACAGAGAGTTCATCGTTAAATTGAATTCGGTAACTCACAATCAGTTATCAGCAGAAATTTTCAGACCAATGCACAAATACGCCTGGCAAAAATCTGGTTATGAAATGTCTGAACCTATTGAAAGCTTTGAAAACGTTCTGGAAGCAATTTTCAATCATCAAAATGAAAACTGCAATGAAATTTCATGTGAAAATCCATGTTTTATCATTTGTGCCTATTGTAGGAAAAATTTATGTTTCAATCATTTTGTATTAACCAATATTCATATGCATTATAATAGTGATGAATAAAGAATTTGATTTTGATTTTTGAAAAAACTATTGAGTTGCGAATCAAAGGCACGGGTATGCTAATTATATCAGTAATAAGCTATGAATTTACCAAGTTTGAAAAAAATCTGACTTTGCGATCTGAGAACCTTCCCTTGTAAGCTAAATCATAAAAAAACGACTGAGCTTTTTGATACCTTGTTACCTCTAATATTTCACTTTCATTGTTTCTAAGGTTTATTTTTTTACAAATTTTATCATGACAGATTGCTGAATTTTCATATCTACACTATGGAAGAGCATCAATCGAAGGTACTACCAAACTAATCAGAGGCTCAGAATCTTTGAAAGGAATAATTTATGATGGTCGTTTGTGTTTCGAATACAAAACGGAACACGCTAACCTCGAAATGTTATCTTCCAGATATATTCGAATATATATTTCAAACATAAGTGGACCCTGTGAAAATGTGAAACAATTGCGCCTTTTTGGCTCTGATCAAACTGAACTCGAATGCTTGGCACATTATTTTCCAAATCTTGAAAGGCTACACATTTCTAGATTAAAAGAAGGTAATCTCCTAATATCTTAAAATTTCATTTATTATTTCAATATCTTTTCATAATTGTTTATTGACGAACCTTTTTCATGTTTAGACACAACAAAGTACCCAGTATTGGCGAATCTTAAAATAGTTGAAATAAATTTGTATCCGGATAGTTGGTTCAACCCTTGGTGTTCATTTAAATTCATGGATTGGTGCCCAGCATTACAGAGTGCTCATATCAGAATTGAATATTGTCAAATACACTTCAATGATTCAATAAAGCATGCAAACCTACAAGATTTGGTTATACAATTTGTGAGTTAAAAGTTTCATTTATAATTCTGAAAAGCGTTATTCGCAATACTGTACATCATTTCATTGTCGACATTCATTCGTTTTTCTCAGTTGTGGGATAAACTTTGATCTGTCGCCTGTTATTTAAAACTTTGCAACATTTTTTTGATTGCAATTGTTATTACAATTACTTTAATAGCATCAACCACTCGAATGGAATGACCTACAAAGACTAATGTCGAAATATCCAAATCTAAAGCATTTGGCAATACGAGGCACCTCTTTAAGAGATGAACACATCAAGCAATTAATATTGATTTTGTCAAAATTAACACTTCTTGATGTTCGTGAATCTCATGGAGTCACTCGAAGAGCTGCTGATCTTGTTCGGGACTATTGTAAGCGATATGGTCGATCAATCAAGTTTTATTTTAAAAGAGACGACAAACAAATTGAATCTGATTGGCCTCAGCTATTGAATCGACCAGATAAAATTTGTCGTGGATTTGATTTCATGGAACATTGTTTTTTCAAAAGTTTCGGTGATTTGCCTCATTTACTGGATCCAATAGATGATTGAAAGGAAGAGCAAAAAATTGTTGATCCTTTGCACCTAATTTTTGTGTTAGCTGTAGGTGTAGCGTTTTGAAAGAAATGTCTTATGCATCGATATTTTACTCAGACCATAATTGTCGATCTCAGATGGAACTGACGGACCATTACACCACTCAGTTCGGGCAATCATTAGTTCGATTCAAGATTGCGAGCGATGATATAATATTTGCCCATGTATTTCGATATAATAGATTATTGTCAGATTATTGAAAACTGTTCAAGGATAAAAATCAAACAAGTTTAGCTGTGCCAATAGCTTAAAAAGTAAAAAGCTATTCTGAACTTTCACCTAGTGTTGTTTTGTTATTCAAGTATTTTACATCAAAAACAATAAACTGATATAAATAGAGCTTAATAACGGGTATTGAACTTTCGTGTAATTCACAATCGGAAAACTGTGATAACAATTTGATTTCATAAAACATTGTTTTTTCAACAGTTTCGATGATTTACCTCATTTTTTGGATTCAATAGATGATTGAAAATGTAAATGATAGCATAATTGTCAGTCCTCTGCGTTTAACTTTTGTTCCAGCTGTAAGGTGTAGGATATTGAAAGAAATGTAACCCTTTATTTATTACTCACAAGGGGTCGGCACGAACTGTCGGTCGAGTTTTCTAATGAAATATATATTTTTGGACAGTCCATCAGAAGTAAATAAAAAGTGAAAAATAGTAGGTGCCCGTTTCTTGATTAACGAAAGTTATTGGCATTTTTGTGGCGAATCCAGGCATTTCTCTATGCAATAAGCTGAAGTTTTTTGATAAAAACAAAATTTAAAAATATTTCACGAATTTTCGCAGCATTAACATTAGATGAAAAAACTTATGTTTTTGGTCAGTAATTGCCTTAATTGCCCTCTTGGATTGATGATGTTGAGTCAGTTGATGGCACGACTCGTCATCAATTAATGCTTGCAAGTTGCAACTAATGCTTTAAACAACAGAGCACTAAAACTCACTGCATGACTCGATTTTATTCATTAGATACTAGATTCTGTGATTTTATACTTCAATTTCACACCGAAAACTCTGGTTCATAGTAGATTCAATTAATAGATCATACCTAATTATGATTAAAAAAAATCTTTTTAAAAGGTTGATTAGTTGAGAAGATTTGATTAAGATGGATAAACAATCACCAATCATAAAGCTTTGAGTTGTTATTTTTCTGATTTTCATTCCAAATCGGTTCCAAACTGCAGTAGTTATTTTGTCTGCTTTGAAGGTTATTTTTATTCATTTAGTCGTGTCGAAAGAGTTTGAAAATGAACAATTATGAGATAATCAAGAGTGAATATATAAAAATTTTAGGCCATTACGATTTCGGCTTCATTGTTTTTCCATCGTTGCAAAATAAGGTTTGAAATTGACAATCCAAAATTTTTCCTTAACAATCAATAGTCTCTGGTTAGTGAAAAATTAAATCACATTCAACTTTTTTAATTCCTACAAATGACTAGAACTTATTTTCATAAATTAAAAAGTCTTGAGTTAAAAAGTATCTTTATTTCAACTTAACATATTAATCCAACTTTTATACTGATGAAGTCTCTTCTGTTATCCTTACATGAATATTGTTTATAGTTTGCCCGTTAAAGTGAAATATTCGGATATTTTTAGTTAGTTTAAAGGAGGAGGACTAAAAGAATAAAGAAAAATGTATGGAAATAGATTTTTTTCAAAGTGCATTTTTTAGATGTAAAATGGGCTGAAAAATATCATGGTGCAAATTTTTTTTTATAACCGAAGCCGTTTTCGAGATAACGGCCTAAAACTTTTTCTGAAAAGTAAACTTCGTAAAACACATAGTTTCTGATGTGAATCAACATGCTGATCATGATTATAACGGTTATAATGGTTTTTTGTTAACATTTGTAATTGCTGAGATAACTTGAAAAAAGTAATGAAAAATCGAGAAACAACAGATTATGCTGTGAGATACATTCTGAATTCATGAACCACGATCAAAACACATTCATTCTATGCAGTTTTTGATTCTTTATCTACTAATGTTGATATGAAGGTATTTTCATCCTGATGAGTACATTCAAAATGGATCGTAATATTGTTCTATGGTGATTTATACGCGACAGTTAATGATAACACAAACTTTTAAACTTTTGCAATTATTTAATTCAGATCAGCGTTTTTTTAAACTTAGTTATGTTGTGGAAAAATATTTGTATTAATATATTTGAAAACGAATTATAAAAAAGTTTCATTATCCAAACGCTCGTTATCAGATCCATAATCGTCTATATCCGGCAATCAAATGTTTCGCAGGTATTGCAGGGTTTTGTTGCCAGCCAATCGTTGCATAATACAAAACTGCCATGATGTGCCCGCAGCACCCCATAGTCCTCCTGCCTTGGATGCAATTCCAGAAATATTCGACGATCATCTCACGTCCAGTTGCAAAAATATCGAGCAGGAAGTAACATTTATAAATTTTATGTGCACTATAATGCGATGGCACTTTGGTACGTACTAGTATCGGCTCTTCTAAGTCATCACCCCATCTACTTAGATCTAATTCAGCAGAATCTTCCCGGGATGCAAAAGAAAGTCTCAGTCTTTTTATTTCAACTTGATCTTGCAATTTAAATTCGGTCTTACATTTCCAATTCAATCTTACATTTCAATTCAATCTTACAATTTCAATTAAAAAATTTAATCCAAGCTTATAAATAAATAAAAGCAATAAAAGCTTCGTATTTAGTTTGCAATGGATGCGCAGAAAGAAATTCGAAAAAATGGCGTAAAAACCAGAAGGAGAGGAAAAAGAAAGAGATAAAAATGTTCAAGCTGGTCTGACTGCAAAAGGAGAAGCTGATCCCTATTTTGCAAAAGATATGGCGAGAAAAGCAAGGAAAGAAAAAATAGGAGCGCCAAAAAATTTAAGAAAAGTCTTGAAATATTCAAGCAACATTCATCTGTTGAATGCTAAAAAACTGAGGAGACCTGTCTCGGGCGTATTTAAGCTGAATCTATGAAAAATAAGGTGATCAAAGATTTCAAGGAAACACTAGCTGCTGCTGAAACACTTCAAGGGAAGAGCACTAAATATTAACTAAATAGTAATTTGACAGAGTCCAATTAATGTCTGTGAAAGATACTGTTACACATTTGTTGATCGGACTAAAAATGTTCAATTTTTATAATTTGTTTTGGTTTACAATGTAGTTAGAACAAACGAACTGTAAATACTGCTGGTAAAAGTAAAGTCCAAGCGTGATATCCAACCCGAAAAACTATTATAACTTGCTAATGCACTTTAATAGGTAGTAAAGTGGCATGAAAACATGAATTAGAGGTTTCAAGGTATGGCACACACGCCCGATCACATACGGTTTCCAGCAGTCAGAAACGATGTCCCTGCCGGGGGCAATGTGCTTTTTGAATATCAGAATGAGAGTATCCCGATCTCTTCTGTTGTCAGGACAAACCTCGAGACGAATTTTCCGAGTTTCATTATCAATCGCACCGAAGATGCACTCGCCCTCAACACGCTTGTCGCGGTTGTATCTCCTTCGGCCAAATTTCATCTCGTCGATTTTCCTAATTTCCCATCCCCTTCAAGTTGACCTGAATCCTCAAACAATTTATCTAAACGAAGCATACACACTTCTCTACAATATGAATAGATAACATCACAGTGGACATCGATATTGTAGGGTGGCCTATTTCGTTCACAGCATCATCCAAGTTCATGGTACGAGCGAAATAATACGTGAGCCGTAAAACATCCTCAGTCTATATATTGTGGGGTTCAAACCAAGTATCTTCGGCCAATGTCCTTTCAATGGAATGCTACATTCACCTAAGACAAAGGTATGTTTGAGCTCCCCTATATTCCCTCCCTGATAGGTTAAGAACCATTTCCTCTCTCCCATTCTTTGGACATTTTCTTCGTTTTGGAAGAAGTCCTACTGACTGACACCATTTGACGCAAGCCTTCCTTGAAACAAGAACCTCCGCAGCTAATCGCACAATATTCCGAAGCCCTTCAATGACAGCATCAGAGCTGCAAGAAACTCTTTTTAAAACTTGATTATATGTGTACCATAGCCCATGCATTGGAAGAAAAAGATTCCATAACTGTACGAAAACGATAAAAATTTAGTTTCGAACACCATTCTCTCTAAAACCAGAGAAACTTTACTACTGCCTTTTAGACTACATTTGCATGCTCTAGCCAAATCACCTAGAATCAACTCTGCACACAAATGTTTGTACATATATTAAACAAAGTAAAGTAGACGAGTGACGATAGACGAGAGAAAATGAGTAAAATTAGAAAAATAATTTACCGAATTTTTGACCACTTTTGGGATAAAATGGCGATTAATAGTGGATGCGTTAGAGGGTATAAAAATGGTCGAAAATTCGGTATGATTTGGGTGGTGGATAATCTTATAAAAATTGTTTGAGAATGTGGTGGAGAAAAGCTGGTCCCGAAAATAATAATAGAAGTCGATACCTCAAATAAGCGATATACATTGATACAGATTTTTTCGATACTTAAAATTCTTTGCACCATTTTTTAAACAAAAAATCACTTCAAAAAATATTTTTAATCCAAACAACCTTCTAATATTGAGCGATATGATACAATGCGTCGTTATCACCGGTTTTTTAAAAATTGATCACGATCAAATTTTACTCTCCGATTATCGATGTTTTCGCTCGATCAATCATATCGGAACAACTCTAATTTCAGCTTCACTTTCAAACAAAGAGTAAAGGAAGAAGAGAGAGCAATTCAATATATAATCTAACCGAAAATTTTTTTTTGGTGTCAGAAGATGGCGCGAGAAAGAGACTCTTTCTTTTTACTTTCTTCACAGATTTTTTACTCTCTTTTTCTCTATCATTTCTCTTTCTTTTCATCATTGAAATTTAAATTAAAGCAATTAACATCAACATTAGAAAAGGCTTTTTTGATTGTTTTTCAATGTTTTTGATGTTATTTTTATTGATTTTGATGATTTTGATGCTATGATTTCTTATTTAAAGATGAATGCATGATAATTTAACAGAGAAACGTCACTTTGACTAACAAAATCTGAATTAATCAAAGCAAAAGTCTATCAAAAAGTATTTATCATCATTATATTAAGGTTTTGGGACTATTTTTGTTTACGACAAACTTTTCCTGTCAATAAATTCTGGATTTATTCTTTTTAGTGCTTAGATTCATAATATAAAGTAAATTTGTTAACTGATAGATCTGTCCAACATTATAGCAACGACAAGTTATTCACCATTTACTTATGTGAAGGTGGATTCCCGTAAAATCTATGAATTCAGAATTTATTAACAGAATAACC
>NW_015449934.1:1094478-1224825 GCF_000239435.1 Tetranychus urticae
AACTTATATATGATGATAATACTTTATGATAGACTTTTGCTTTGATTAATTCAGATTTTGTTAGTCAAAGTGACGTTTCTCTGTTAAATTATCATGCATTCATCTTTAAATAAGAAATCACAGCATCAAAATCATCAAAATCAATAAAAATAACATTAAAAACATTGAAAAACAATCAAAAAAGCCTTTTCTAATGTTGATATTAATTGCTTTAATTTAATTTTCAATGATGAAAAGAAAGAGAAATGAAAGATAAAAGAGAGTAAAAAATCTGTAAAGAAAGTAAAAAGAAAGAGTCTCTTTCTCGCGCCATCTTCTGACACCAAAAAAAAATTTTGGTTGAGATGTTGCATTGAATTGCACACTCTTCTTCCTTTACTCTTTGCTTTCAACCAAAGAGTAATATAACTGTTGTTTTACTCTTTGCTTTCAACTGACTTGTCGTCTGAATCGACCAGCTGTTTTCATTGATAATTATTATAGTTTTAAAAACTGTAAATTGATTAAAGTTAACATTTGAAAGGTGATTTAACAATGTTGATAAATGAACTTCCAGATGATTGTTTGCTGACTATTTTTTATCACTTAAAAGATTTACAAGATTTAATAAACTGTTACAAAGGTAAGTGCAAATTATGTTATTTTCATGTATTTAAATTGTTAAATGTGAGCGGAATCAGATTATATTGGAATCAATTATAGCTATCAATTGGAACCACAGTTAAATCGATGATAAAAGCTCAACATATTATTCAAAATTTATACGAAAGAAACGATTTCAATGAAAGCTCTTTTGCTATCCTGTTATGAATGTTGTTGATCGTCTGACTGATAAATCGCAATATTCAGATCCTAACATTTTATTTAGCTTGAAGTTATGTTTATTTAATTTAATAGTGATTTGATGAATTCCAATTACAGTTTGCGAAAAATGGTGTAATTTAATCGTCGGTCGGACAAAAAGAGTCAAATATTTGATTAGTAAGATTTTAATGACCATTGCTTAATGCTTATTCTCATTGTCAACCATTTTCCTAATAAAATCAATTATTAATTTCAGATCAATCGTGTTATTCGCCTGATTATGTTTGCAATCACGTAAAGCGACCTGTTGGTGCAACATGTTTGAGCACATTGTTTCCAAATTTAAGGGTTTGTTTAAGATTTGATATTATTTGACTTCAATTTTCTTATAATCTTTATTTTTTCACAAACATTATCATGACAGATTGCCTACTTTTCATCCCTTTTATTTGAAAAAGTACCGATCAAAGATATTTTTAAAGTAATCAGAGATTCAAAATATTTGAAAGGAATAATGATTGATACTGATTTTGGCTTTGAATTGATGCCGGAAATCGCTAATTTCGAAATGTTATCTATCGGATATGTTAATCCAAACATAAGTGGAATCTATGAAAATGTGAAACAATTGCACCTGCGGTGCTCTAATTTATATTTATTCGAATTGGTCCATTATTTCCCAAATCTTGAAAGGTTAAAATTTTATAAGGAACCAGGTAATCTCATAAAATGTTACAAATTCATATATTATTTCAATATTTTGCTATAGTTGTCTGTTTACCGACCCTTTTCTGTTCAGGCACAATAGATTAATGCTGTGATGCCCAATAATGTTCAAATTTTAAGATATTTTAACTTTCGACTTTTGCTATGTATGTATGTTTAGAATCATCAGAACCTTACTATGATGCTCCAGTATTGGCAAATCTTAAAATACTTGAAATGGAGCGGCCTCACGTTTACTGGGAAGACGCTTGGTGTTCATTTGTATTCATGGATTTGTGCCCAGCATTACAGAGTGCTCATATCAGGATTAGTTGCTTTCCCATCGACGTCAATGATTCAATAAAACTTGCAAACTTACAAGATTTGGTTATAGAATTTGTGAGTAGGATTTCATATTTTATTGAAAAGTGTATTACGATATTGATTATCATTTTACTGTCGATATTCATTCATTTTCTCAATTATGGGATGAACTTTGATCTGTCGAATGCCATTTGAACTTTGGAACATTTTTTTCAGTGCAAGTGCTATTCATTCAATAGCATTTTAACAAATTTACAAATTTAAATTTATTTCTATTTTGTTAGTACGATTCAATCGAATGGAATGACCTACAAAGACAGATGTCCAAATATCCGAATCTAAAGCATTTGGCAATACGAGCCACTTATTTACAACATGTAAGAGAGGAAAACATCAAGGAATTAATACTAATTTTGCCAAAACTGACACTACTTGATGTTCGTAAATCTTATGGAATCACTCAAGAAGGTGCTGATCATATTCGGAATTATTGTAAACAGCATGGCCGATCAATCAAGTTTTATTTTAATAAAGACGACGAACAAATCAAATCTGATTGGCCGCAGTTATTAAATCATCCATTTAAAATCTGTCGTGGATTTGATTTCATGGAAAATTGTTTTTTCAAAAGTTTCGATGATTTGCCTTATTTTTTGGATCCAATAGATGATTAATGAAATGAAAACTGCCAATCCCTTGCAATTTTTCTAATTTTCAGCTATGAGGTTTAGGATGTCGAAAAAACGGTGTCTTATACCACTATATCTTACTTAGACCCTAATTATCGATCTTAGATGGAGTTGATGGGTCATTACAGTAATCAGTTCGGCTAATCATTAGTTTGGAAATATTCAGACTCAAAACTTTTATTCGCCAATGAGAAACCAATTGATAGATATTTCAAATAATTAAGCAATGCCATTCTTATTCAATATCAAACCTTCAAGATTTCGAGAGATTATAATAGTTACCTATGTATTTTTATTTTATATTTTAATGCCAATTTATTGATATTTTTCCAAGAGTAAAAACGTCAAGAATAAAAATTATGTCAAATCGTTGTTTGACATAACCTTTCAACTTACTTCGTTCATAAAAGATACCGAATTTTGTAGAGCTTTAATATTTTCTCTAAATGACAGTATGAACCAAACATTCATTTTATTATAATAACTTCAGCTGCTCATAAAAACCAATGTAATTTCAAGTGCATTAAAAACGGACTTGTTGAATAAAAATACCCAAAAAGCCGTAGAAAAAATACCTGAGCTTGTGTTTCCTCAATTCGACTAGATAACTTCACACCATAAAAAGGACGAAATCTCATAAATTAATGTTTTTTCTGTTGCCAATGTTAAGGATACATTATGGTAAATTATCTGTACTCTTGTAATTTTGATACCCCTAAATGAGCCACGGCTAACAGCGAATGGCGTTTGAGCCGCTTAGCCATACGGCTCAGCGTCAGCTCTAGCGTGGCCAATGGCAATTTATCCAGATCTACTTTCTAGTGATTTGTTGTCTCAATCGACTAGCTGTTTTATTTAATAATAATTATAGTTTTATTAACTAGAAATTGATTGTAGTTGACATTTCAAAGCTGCTTTAAAAATGTTAATAAATGAACTTCCAGATGATTGTTTGCTGGCTATTTTTGATGCCATACAAGATTCAAAAGATTTAATAAACTGCTTCAAAGGTAAGTGCAAATCATTTCATTTATTTAAATTGTTAAATGTGAGCGGAATCAGATTATATTGGAATCAATTATAGCTATCAATTGGAACCACAGTTAAATCGATGATAAAAGCTCAACATATTATTCAAAATTTATACGAAAGAAACGATTTCAATGAAAGCTCTTTTGCTATCCTGTTATGAATGTTGTTGATCGTCTGACTGATAAATCGCAATATTCAGATCCTAACATTTTATTTAGCTTGAAGTTATGTTTATTTAATTTAATAGTGATTTGATGAATTCCAATTACAGTTTGCGAAAAATGGTGTAATTTAATCGTCGGTCGGACAAAAAGAGTCAAATATTTGATTAGTAAGATTTTAATGACCATTGCTTAATGCTTATTCTCATTGTCAACCATTTTGCTAATCAAATCAATCATTAATTTCAGATCAATCGTATTATACGCCTGATTGTGTTAGTAGTTACGTAAATCCACCAATTGATGTAACATGTTTGAGCAAATTGTTTCCAAATTTAAGGGTTTGTTGACAGATTTTATATTATTTAACTTTCATTGTTTTAAAATCTTTATTTTTTTACAAATCTTATTATGACAGATTGCCGAACTTTCCTTCCCATTACACAAAAAAGTACCAATCGAAGATATTGTTAAACTAGTCAGAGAAACAGAATCTTTGAAAGGAATCATTTATGATAAATATTTATATTTCAAATTGAAACTGGAAAAAGCTAACCTCGAAATGTTATCTACCCGATGTTTTGATAAAAAACTAAATGGAATCTATGAAAATGTGAAACAATTCCACCTTTATGACTGTAATTTAGGTCTATTCGAATGCATCGCACATTGTTTTCCAAATCTTGAAAGGCTACACATTTCTAAGTTAGCAGGTAATCTCCTAATGTCTTAAAATTTCATATTATATTTCAGTATCTTTTTTGAATTGTTTGTTGACGATTCTTTTTCATGTTTAGACAGAACAGACATTGCCACGATGGTCCATTAATGGCAAATCTTAAATAAAACCTTTATTAGAACTTTCTTCTAATGATGAATTTTGCTATTCATTTATGTGTTTAGATTTACCAGAAGATTACTTTGAGGCTCCAGTATGGGCAAAGCTTAAGATAGTTGAAATAAATTTGCATCTGAATAGTTGGGTAGGCGCTTGTTGTTCATTTGTATTCATGGATCGGTGCCCAGCATTACAGAGTGCTCATATCAAAATTGAATGCTGTGAAATTATTTTCGATGGTTCAATAAAACTTGCAAACCTTCAAGATTTGGTTTTACAATTTGTGAGTATGCTTTTGCCTAAGATGGATTTTAGTTCTGAAAAGCGTGTTATCATGACATTGTTTATCATTTTATTGTCGATATTCAACCACTTTTCTCAATAATGTGATAAACTTTAATCTGTTGACTGTTATTTAAATTGTGAAACATTTCACATAGCAATTTAACAAATCGATACTTATCTCTATCAATAGTACAATCCAATCGGATGGGATGACCTACAAAGACTAATGTCGAAATTCCCAAATCTAAAGCATTTGGCATTACGGAATACCTATTTAAGTGATGATCACATCAAACAATTAATATTAATTTTGCCAAAACTGACACTACTTGATATTCGTGAATCTCCTGGAGTCACTCAAGACGCTTCTAATCATGTTCGAAACTATTGTAAGCGGTATGGCCGATCAATCAAGTTTTATTTCAAAGCCGACGACAAGCAAATTGAAGCTGATTGGCCTCAGCTATTGAATCGACCAGATAAAATCTGTCGTGGATTTGATTTCATGGAACATTGTTTTTTCAAAAGTTTCGATAATTTGCCTCTTTTTTTGGATCCAATAGATGATTAAAAAAATGAAAAAAACTGCCAATCCTTTGCAATTTTTCTGCTTTTCAGTTGTGAGGTTTAGTTTGCTCAAAGAAATGTCGCATACCTCGATATTTTACGCAGACCATCATTATGGATCTTACAGTTTGTTAGATGAAATTGATGGACCATTACACCAATCAATGCTGGTAACCGCTAGTCTTGAATTATCCTCACTCTTTGTGTCCTTCAAACAAGAATTTAAGCTGCAAAGTGAAACCTATGATATACAAAGTTATTTTTGTTTGAACCAATGACCTTATTTTCATAAAATAAAAACTCTCGAGTTGAAAAGTATCTTTAATCCAACTTTTTTACTAATGAAACCTCTTTGAATGAAACTTGCTAACCCACTTTATTGGGTAGTAAAGTTACATGAGAAGATCAATTGGATGAAAAAGATTCCATAATTGTACAAAACTCAACTCAACCCAAAAGTTTATGCATATACTCCTTTGAATTAAATAAAGTAAAGTAGACAGAGGAAGATGAGAAAATATCTTTGATTTTAACATTAAAACTAGGATTTTATAAATCAGGATCTCATTCAAGCTGAGAAGGTTTAAAGAGAAACTTACCACTAACCGGTTACTCGTTTTATTATAAACGCTTGTTAGTATAGCCGGTATAGCCATTAACCGGTTACTTTTAGTTCTCCACTAACCAAAAAACGGGCTAAAGGTTACCGGTTAATGGTGAACATCTCGCTCTACTTCAAGTGACTTGTCGTCTGAATCAACTAGCTGTGTTATTTAATAATTATTATAGTTTTATTAACTGGAAATTGATTAAAGTTAACATTTCAAAGCTGATGTACAATGTTAATAAATGAACTTCCAGATGACTGTTTGCTGGCTATTTTTGATTACATACAAGATATAAAAGATTTAATAAACTTATTCAAAGGTAAGTTCAAATCATGCTATTTATTTAAATTGTTAAATGTGGGGGAAATCAAATATATTAGAACCATTGAAATCACAGTAAAATACAATAAGATAAATGCGATATCCAACTTTTATGCGAATGAAGCCTCTTTTGTTACCATAAGATGAATTATGTTTATCGTCTGACTGAAAGAGCGCAATACATGTACTTGGTTAAGAATAATTTTAATTTAGGAATAATTCGACAAATTTCAATTACAGTCTTCGAAAAATGGCGTGACATAATTGCTGATCGGACTAAAAAAATTAAATATTTGATTGGTAAGATTTAAATTTTCATTGATGTCTATTCTTATTGTGATCGTTTTCCTAATAAAATCATTTATTAATTTCAGGTCAACCAAATTATTCGCATGATTATGTTTGTCTGCACCTTAAGGAACCAATTGATGTAACATGTTTGAGCACATTGTTTCCAAATTTAAGGGTTTGTTGAAAGATTTCATATTATATTTCACTTTCATTGTTTACGTAGTTCTTATTTTTAATACAAATCTTATCAAAACAGATTGCAGAATTTTCATATCCATTCAATAGAAGAGCACCAATCGAAGATATGGTTCAACTAATCAGAGATTCTGAATCTTTAAAAGGAATAATTTGTCATTGGGATTACTATTTGAATTTCGAATTGATACCGGAAAACGAAAACTTCGAAATGTTTTCTGCCGGATATATTGATCCAAACATAAGTGGAGTCTATGAAAATGTGAAACAATTGCATCTTTTGAACTCTAATCTAGGTCTATTTGAATGCGCGGCACATTGTTTTCCAAATCTTGAAAGGCTGAAAATTTATGCTACAGACGGTACAGAAGGTAATTTCATATATTATCTTTTATAATTGCTTGTTGACTAACTTTTTTCATGTTTAAAATTATCAGAACAGTCCTCTGAAGCTCCAGTATTGGCAAATCTTAAAATACTTGAAATGTGTTTGCCTGTTGATCATTGGAATTACATTTGGTGTTCATTCATGGATGCGTGCCCAGCATTACAGAGTGCTTATTTCAAAATTGAATCCAGGCGCTATAGGTTCACTGATTGGATAAAACATGCAAGCTTACAAGATTTAGTTATACAATTTGATCATTTGGTGAGTATAATTTTTCTTTTGATATTTTATTTCAATTCTCAAAAGTGTGCTATCATGATATTTTTCATCCTTTATGGTCGTTATTTGACCGTTTTTCTCAATCATGGAATAACTTTGATTTTGTCGACTTTCATCTATATTTTGAAACGATTTTTTTTCAGTACAATTGTAATTCATTCAAATAGTGTCTTAACAAATTTACATTCATTTTTATTTTAATAGTATGAACCATTCGAATGGGATAGACTACGAGGACTGATTTCAAAATATCCAAATCTAAAGCATTTGGCATTACGAAATACCTATTTAAAAGAGGAACACATCAAGCAATTGATATTAATTTTGCCAAAATTAACACTACTTGATATTCGTAAATCTTATGGATTCCCTCGTGAAGTTGCTCGTCATGTTGGGGAATTTTGTAAGCGATATGGTCGGTCAATCAAGTTTTATATCGGATCATGCGACGAACAAATTGAATCTGATTGGCCGCAGATATTGAATCGACCAGATAAAATTTGTCGTGGATTTGATTTCATGGAACATTGTTTTTTCAAAAGTTTCGATAATTTGCCTTATTTTTTGGATCCAATGGATGATTAAAAATACAAAAAACTGCCAATCCTTTGCAATTTTTCTGCTTTTCAACTATGAGGTCTAGGATATTTGAAGAAATGTCTCATACCAGTTTTTTTAAATGAGCCTTGACACGTCGATCAAATCATTATCTTTAGATTATTCGAGTTTAAAGTTTGATTTGATATCATTAAATCCTTTGCAAAATGCGTTCATTTACCATTGTTATTTTATCCCTTGTTGTCTACACTGTTTCTGGTGCACCAGAGGTGTATCACTAGACGAATTGACCACTGAAAGTGCCATTGACAATCATGAATAATCTGTAATTTCCTTTATTATCTTTCATAATTGCTTGTTCACTAACTTTTTTTTATGTTTAGGCTTATTAGAACCTTACATTTAGTGTTTCTCGAATTTTGAAAAAATAATCAATAAACGATTTTGATTATTTTTGAAGGAATGTCGATTTAATCGTTGATTAAAATATCGTTTAAATATCATTAAAAATCGGAAACATAGGAAAAATCGAGGAATGTCAATAAGTTCCAATGAATTCATCCAAATTCATCGTATTAAAAATAGAATTATTAAAAAATTGAAAGAAAATACATAAAATCAAAATTTTTTCAATGATCAAAATTGAACAGACATTTCCCAAAGTGGAAAAATCAAGCAAAAATGAAATAAATCTCATGAAAATTCGTTTTTATTTAATCGCAAAAACACTAGTAGTCTCTTAGTCTAACGCTTTCTTTAGTCTCTTAGTCTCTTACTTTTTTAGTTAAAAGCGTTAGACTAAGAGAGGCCCTACTGGTGTACCTAAATCTTAAGCGCTGCCACTTTCTGAAAGCTATTATCACTAGATGGAGACTGAGGAAAAAATGCTTTAATCGGGTACATTACTTTCAACTGACTTGTCGTCTGAATCGACTAGCTGTGCTTTTCGATCGATAAATCATATCGGAACAACTCTAATCTCAGCTTCTTTTATCAACTGACTTGTCGTCTGAATCGAGTAAGTGTTTTATTTAAAAATTACTGTAGTTTTATTATTAACTGGAAGTCGATTAAAGTTAACATTTCAAAAGTGATTTAAAAATGTTGATAAATGAACTTCCAGATGACTGTTTGGTGACCATTTTTGATTACATTCAAGATTTACAAGATTTAATAAACTGCTACAAAGGTAAGTGCAAATCATGCTATTTATTTGTATTGTTAAATGTGAAGGAACTCAGATTATATTAGAATCATTTATAGCTATCAATTTAAACCACAGTTGAATACATTATACAAGAAAAAAGCTAAAAATGTTAATCCAGCTTTTATTCGAAAGAAGCGTTTTCATTGAAACCACTTTTGCTACCCTTTTATGAATGTTGTTGATCGTCTGACTGATAAATCGCAATATTCAGATACCAATATTTTCGGTAATTTGAAGTCATGTTTTGTTAATTTAATAGTAATTTGACAAATTCCAATTTCAGTTTGCGAAAAGTGGTCTAATGTAATTGTTGGTCGGACAAAAAGAGTCAAATATTTGATTGGTAAGATTTTAATTTCCATTAATGCTTATTCTCATTGTCAACCATTTTCCTAATCAAATCAATTATTAATTTCAGATCAATCGTATTATTCTTCTGATTATGTTTGTACTAACATAAGCCCATATGTTGATGTAACCTGTTTGAGCAAATTGTTTCCAAATTTAAGGGTTTGTGGAATTTGATATTATATTTCAATTTCATTTTTTCTATAGTTTTTATTTTTATAAAAATATTCCATAACAGATTGCCGAATTTTCATATAAATACAATAGAGAAGCACCGATTGAAGATATTTTTAAACTAATCAGAAATTCAGAATCTTTGAAAGGAATCATTTATGATAAAAATTGGAATTGTGAATTGAAACTGGAAAACACTAACCTCGAAATGTTATCTACCAGTTCTATTGGTTCAAACTCATGTGGCATCAAAAAAAATGTGAAACAATTGCACCTTTCTTTTTTTTTTCTAAATCCATTCGAATGCTTAGCCTATTGTTTCCCAAACCTTGAAAGGCTACATATTACTCAATTAGAAGGTAATCTCATAATATCTTAAAATTTCATTTATTATTTCAGTATCTTTGCAAATGTCTGTCTCCGAACCTTTTTTATGTTTAGAAAGAACAGATTATTCTCATGATCCATTGATGGCAAATTTTAAAATACTTGAACTTTCTTCTAATGATGAATTTTGATATCCATTAATATGTTTAGACTTATTACCAGAACATTACTCTGATGCTCCAGTATCGGAAAATCTTAAGATAGTTGAACTAAATCCTATGAATTATACAGGCGTTTGTCATTCATTTTTATTCATGGATTCGTGCCCAGCATTACAGAGTGCTCATATCAGAGTTGATTGCTGTCACATTGAGTGCAATGATTCGATAAAACTTGCAAACTTACGAGATTTGGTTATACAGTTTGTGAGTATCTATTCATATTTATTTTATCTGAAACGGGTTATCACATATTTTTTATCATTTTTCTCAATTATGTGATAGACCTTGATCTTTAGACTGCTATTTAAATTTTGAAACATTTCACTTAGCAACTTAACAAATTGATATCTACGATATCTCTTTTAATAGGTGAAGTCAATCGATTGGAATGACCTACGAACACTAATTTCCAAATATCCAAATCTAAAGCATTTGGCATTACGAGACATCTCTTTAAAAGATGAACACGTCAAACAATTAATAGCGATTTTGCCAAAACTTGCTCTATTTGATATTCGTAATCCTGACTCAGGAGTCACTCAAGAAGCTGCTGATCATGTTCGGGACTATTGTAAGCGGTATGGCCGATCAATCAAGTTTTATTTTAAAGCCGACGACAAACAAATTGAATCTGATTGGCCCCAGCTATTGAATCGACCAGATAAAATCTGTCGTGGATTTGATTTCATGGAACATTGTTTTTTCAAAAGTTTCGATAATTTACCTTATTTTTTGGATCCAATGGATGATTAAAAATTAGAAGGAGCAAAAAATTGTTAATCTTTGCACCTAATTTTTGTCTCCTGCGCTTTGACTTAAAAAGTAAAAGGCTACTACTTTTTAACTTTCACCGAGTATTGTTTTTTATTCAAGTATTTTACTCAAGACAATAAACTGATATAAATAAAGCTCAATAAAAGGTATTGAATTTTCGTGTAATTAATAATCGGAAGACTGTGATAACGATTGCTCAGGAAGTACTTTAAACCTCACTACTACAATTTATACTAGCTACATCTACAAAATAAGGCCATGCCTGATACAGCCAAACCACAATGTGTACCAAAAAACCAAACGTCCAGCTATAATTATTAGTCATTATTAAATTTAGCATTTTGCGTTTGAATTTTCTCACAAATCATTATCGGAATACTGTAATAACAATAGTTTAGAAAGCATTTGCAGCTCATTACACCAGTAAATAAATACAATTTAATATCGCAAAACTACAATTCAATTAGTAGGTTAAATCGGACCTGCAAACAGCGACCGGAAATCTTATCTGCTTTAGTTTAGGATATTATTCAAGATCAATAAAATAATCATCAATAATATTACATGTATAAAGCAGGAGTAAAGCTTTAAGGTGAAAATCGTAATATTCACTTAATGATTTTTGGTTTCAGTGGCAAGTTCAATAACATTCAAGGTTGAACTCCAGAAGTTATTTTGTCTGCTTTCAAATCCACTTTTATTCATTTACTTGAGTCGACAAAGAGTCGAAAACAGAATAGAAATAAAGCATCGAGCTTGAGGTAAAATAAATATTCAAGAATGAATAAAATGCAGTAAAAGGTTAATAAAATTTGGTGAACAAGTTCAATATCCTGCTTGATTGTATGCTTAATGTATCCAATGGCAACAGAAAATTGTTTATCTCTGAACCTCGAGTCTAGCTTGATGTTTCATCACTTGCAAGCAAAAGATTTTAATGTGTTCACCTTTTCAGTAATGAAAGAAAGAGATGAAAGAAGAGAAAAGTGAAAAATCAATTTTTTGTGCAACAACATGAGAAACAATGTCTATTTATAATAAGGTTAATCAAAATAATTGTATCAACAATGGACCAAATTTACCACCAGTTAGAAAAGCTCGGCCAAGTTCATCGACAGAAAGAAGTTGTTTGAATAAAGTGTTAAGCAGCCAACGTAAAATGAGTCTGGAGGCTCCCAATCAACACCAGTCACAAGATCTATTGCTTAGGACACCCAACAAATCTTCTGGTCAGTCAAGAAGGTATGAGAAGGAAAAGTCATGTTCTCGATTGAATAGAACGTTCCGAGGTGATTCAGGTGTCATGGAAATCAGCTCCAAAGTTCGTGTTAAGCCGGAAAGACAAAATGAGTTGGTCAAGATTATGAGGTAAGGTAACATCTGACATTTAGCTTATGTTGTTTATTAGTGTACAACGGTGGATAACAACTGCTAGATGTTACTACTTACTGTAATGAGTCCATCTGTTGATTCAGTTGTATATCTATTGTTACTATATTTCTGTATATTTTTTGTTTTTGTCATCACTTTTTATTGTTTTTCTTTAGATATAATGATCCCTATCCTGGCGATGATCCACTCCTTTTGGAGGGGTCGATGTTACTCGAAAAATTTGACCAGTCCATTGATTCAATTGAGGCCAAGCAGTCCAGTCAATCTTGGGTTACATTGGTCGACTGTAAATTGAAGCTTCAACGACTTCTTTTAGAGAAAATCAAATCTATTGCCGAAGAAGATTGTATCACTTTAATTCAAGAAGGCCATTCTTTTGTTAGGCAAATTGAAACTATTTACACGGAAGATCAATATAAATTAGAGACTGCTTGCAATTTGATAAATTTACCTGAAAAAGATCGTAAAATTGCTCTGGATGATTTCATCATTACTAGCAAGAAACGTAAACGACTTCCAGATGAAACACAGAATCGCTTCAATTCATGGATTGATAATCTCAACAATTGCCAGAGACTATTAAATATCAATTATCGTATTCCTAAGGAAAGATTGACCGTTTTGATGGTCGAGAAAACTGCAATTAAATTGGAAAAAATCAAAGTGACAATTCTTCATTGGCTTGCCTTGACTCTCACCATAAACATAAAGATAATGGCAATCTATTGGGATCATCTCCCTTTTGAAACGCTCAATGATGTGTTCATTTCGTGTTTGACATTTAATCAAATTTGGCCAACAGAATCAATCGATCCAATCAGTATATTGTCCTTAACCCAAGCGGAAGCCGCTTCAACTCGCATCTCTTTTTTAATTCAAAGTGAAGCCAAAAAGATAACATCAGCCAAACGTCGAGCTGATCAACTAAACAACGAGGAAAAAGCTACTACAGATCCAGTTACAGATAAATCGCTAATGTTACCAGCTTTAGTACCAAAGGGTAAAAAAGTAACAACAATCAATCAGTCATCTTCATCAGCACTTTCTTCACCTAATCATCGTCTTAAAACAAAAATTGACTCCGGATCAACATCTGATTATTACACAAATAGTACAACAAGTAGTGTATCAACGGATAAAAATTGTATTTTAACTCAATCAGGTGAATCAATTGACTTGGCATCTTATTTGTCGATTGTTTTATCTTCATCACAACGGATCGTTCTCAAACTATCATTCCTATTGCAAACTGCATCAAATGGATCAACAAACATTTCCCCTTTCTCATCTTCATCAAACACCACAATCAAATCCCGTAATAAAATAAATCAAAGTAGTTCATCGTTGTCAGCTCCGTCAACAGCTGCTAAATCCAATCCAACTCGAGCAACTTGGTCTAAAATAAAATATTCAAGTGCTTCCAATAATCCTATCCTAAATTCATCAAATTGTTATGACTATCTTTATTGGCCTGTATTTTGGAAAAATTTTGCCGGACAATTAATTGATGATATATTATTTGCCCAAAACAACGTTTTAATGACTTCAGCTTCATCGCCAATCTTTTTCACACCGAAAACCTTTCAAAAGCTAGTTTTTGATTCGCTCGATAGTTGTCTTAAAGAAAATGATTTTCCACCCGAAGCTATCAAGGAGATTAAGAAAATTTCAAATGTATTGAATTATCATCTAACTGATCAAAGCTGGTTTAAAAGTAAGTCCAATCTTTCAAAAAGCCTCGCTTAATTATTGATTGCTACAATATTTTTTTCTAATTTCAGCTTATTTAGAAATCTATCGAATCAATTCCGATCGGAATAACCAAGTATTTGGTCGTAACGAGAATATAAATTATGTCCCTGATGCTGTATGTTTGATCAACAATTTAATTTCGATAGTTAATCAAGAGATGGATTATGGAACCTTCGGTGTTTATCAGATTTGCTCAATCAAACAAATTGATTCTCTCTTAAGATTAATGATAACTCACACTAGTAATCTATCTAATAGAAAACCCCTGAAAGATTTAATCCAATTTTTCAAAGATATCCAGGTTTGTTTACAAGTTTTTCAGACTAAATATTAATGTCTGAATATACTGAATATACTCATTAATTAATTTGTTGCTTTTCCAAAGGTTCTGGACAAGGGAGTAAAATCACTTTCACTGGACAAACAACCCTTTAGCCATAATGAAATTTTGGGATTGTTAAATAATATAATCGAGATATTGGAAGAGAAAATAATCAATGGTACACAGAAATTAGCACTTCAGACTTTCGCTCATAGAATCAGTCAACAGAAAAACGCAGCAACTTCAAGTAAGATTAACACGTCAATTGTTAAAATTAATTTACATTACAAGACTTGTTGAATTTGAATTAATTTTAATATTTTCTTTTGCAGTTAATCAAAATGAGCCAATCATTCCATATGTGAAACGTCTTATTATGGAACCCAATTTAGAATTACTGGCTGATTATTCAAGATCCAACCATATTAACCGACTGAAAACTCGAATGATAGCTATTTTTGCCAAAATTATTTATCAAATTGTGATTAATGACGGACTCAATAGTCAAATTAGATTGACTCGAAACTTGCGAGCGATCCTCAGACAAGAAATTGTTGATTTTATTAGAGACTATGATGGTTGGTTTAAAAGCAATCATCAACAATTGGATGAAATCAACGACCTTCGCCAGTTGATCGATGAATCAACCAAATCAAGAGAGTGTTCATTATTCAAAAAATTGAACAAAATATATCCTATTCCAAATAATTGGAGTGAATCTCAAACAGTCAATTTTACTGATTTACAAAGGTGTGGATGTTTTTTCTGATGACTTTACAATCCACCAAATTTAATTTAAAAATTTTATCCTTTCACTTGTTTTTACATATCCAATCGTGGTTGATTGTTTTGTTTAATATCTAAAGATCTTTTATGTGGACTTAATCTCAAATAAATCGAAATTACAGATTTTAAATACGAATTTTCTTCGTTATTTACTAGACAAAAATCGTTTGAAAATAGTTAAAGAATATTTTTACTCATATTTCATAATTCAAATTTTTAGATCGTAAATAATTAGATCATTGAAAGTTCCTGGAATCAATGTTACATGGCTTTAACAGATTTTCATGATATTACGCACTTTGATTTTTACATAAATGTATTAATATTCATAATAAAAATTGAAGAATCAAGTCAATTCAATCCAGCAGATGATCAACACCTGCAAAATCACTGATTCAGTATACTGTTTTTATTGTAATTTTATAATTTTAATTGGAAAAAATATACACATCTAGCTTGTAGAATCTTTCATTTAGATGAGTGTGTTGATACTTTGAAATAGATTCAAAAGAAATAAAATAAAAATGAGAAAGCAATCAAGGAATGAAGCCCAATAATCAGTAGAAGCATAAAGTAAGAAGTTTTAAAAGTCTGTGATGGGTCACTGTTAACGATCGGTGCAAATGACATTGTTAATACACTACCGGACAGAAAAGCTCCCACAATGACTAGAATGTATTGCAATAAACGAATCTCAATTATCCACAAAAACGAAATAGGAATATAGACAGACAATGAATAGCCATAGGCACAAATGATCTCGAACAGTGTGTAGGTGATTGTACAGCCTCTGAACCAGAAAAAGAACCAGAGTAATACGGGGACGAACAAAGTGTAACTAAATACGCTGCTAGCGGCTAACCCTGAAAAGAAAGGATAAAATTAAAAATTATTTTCTCTTTAAGCCTTGTAATAACGATTTTTCAATCAAAGTTCCAGATGAAATAAAACCAATTTCAAATGAGAGAAACCAGAAAGATGAGGTTTTCTCTGCCAATACTAGGTTTTTTTTCATTTGAACTAGGCTTGTTTTCAGATGGAACGACTGAAATAACACAATCCGAAAAAATCTTACCAAGCTTATTCCAATCATTATGCCATGAATCTTGCTCTCCGCTAGTTGATAGATAATTTGCTATATTACCAAATATAGCTATTGAGAAAATTAAAGTAACATTTATCCAAAAAGGTCCATAAATGTCAGCATTATTTTGAATATGCCTTTCAATATAGTTGGCACCAGTAGCTGATTTGATTGGTAAAACTGACCATAAAATTCTTGCTAAAACATCCTGTGTTGTCACATTGAAATATTGTGAAAAATAATTTAACTGCCAGAAGCTAGCAGGTGCTTTAGTTTTTGTATTGTTTGCCATTAAACCTGCGTCTTCATTTTCATCGGTTGGTCCATCATCACCTCTAGAATTGGCGAAATTTTGTTTGCTTCCTATAGGTAATAAATTACTAGAACCGCTTGCTTCTCTAGGATAGTCTTTAAATTGCAATTCATTAGCTGCTGATCCAGTGTTCAAATCTGCTCCAGACATGTCGATGGCAAGGGCATTATCAAGTTCAAGGATGGCAGATTGCTGGTCCATGTTGATAATTTCGTGAAATTTGATACACAATTAATAAATAGAGTAAAAAATTGTTAAAAAATCCAAATACTCTGTATTTTACTTCTTGGTCAGTCACAGCTTAGCAGTTGAAAAGGCCTCAGAATCATTACTTGGGATCTCTTTGGTATATGTCCAAAGAAAAAACGGAAATCAACAAATTAATCCAGTAGATAACGCTTGAAAGCTAAAAAATAGCAACAATATAAACAATACAGTCAATAAACAAAATGGTGAGATTGATTGCGTTTGAGATGAGTTGTCTTAAAAACAAAAAGCAATATGAAAAGCATTGCTATTATGAATATTTGTAGTTACCTGAGAAAGATCGTAGAGTAAAACAATGAGATCTGATGATCAAATCCAATGATACTTGCAATTGTTCAATCAGTTATAAAGGAAGTTTGATAGTTGTGTCAATAAAACAAACTAATTAATGTTCAAATGGTGATGTTGATAAAAAATCACTAATGTAGTTTTAAACAATAACACATCTCTAAGGGTAACCAACAACTGACAAGTCACAATTCCCTCTAGTTAGTCAATTATGATCACGGGCTCTTAAATGTTATGGTCCAGCTAATTAGAATCAAACAAACAAATTTGAAGCCATTCTCCACAAAGATAAATTGTTCGATAAAGCTGGCAAATGAAGATCGATCGCCTAGCATTAATATTATCAATCATGAAAATTTTTGATTTTTTTCAATTCATTTATATAATGCCGTCAGATGGCCCTGTAAAGCTAACACTTTTTGGTGACCAATTTTAAATGTTTTAAATGTAAACAAATCACTCGCAACTTTTTCAGTCATACGAATGAATACTTTTGGCAAATAGCTTTGAAATTAAATACAATAATTGTAAATTGCAATTGATTGTCTGAGAATCAAAGAGATAAACTTCAAAGACTGAGAAAATGAAAAAGTACAACGAGACAAAATTACTGGGTGAGATTTTGATTTAGAGGTTGTTATTACTCCATCAATTGATTTACACAATTATTATGAGACAAGTCAATCATGTTCAACAAGAAAATATGGACAGTTTAAATGAAGTGAAAAAATATATAAAATATTCGAGAATTAAATCGCATTATATTCAACACATCGAGATGGATCCGCAGGGAAAAATCTTTGACATTTTGTAATTAATCTTTTCAATGCTTGAATATACTTTCGTTGGGTTTCATCGTTTAAAACATGAGCAATATTTTGTGAAAAAATCTTTTCACGACCTGTTCTAGCATGAATACCGACCATAGTAACACCAATAGGCCAAGGTGCATTACCAATCGCCATTCGAAGATAGGCATCATTCGCTTTAACATAATCTCTTTCGAGTGTATATTTGACAATTAATGTCAAATGTTTAAGAATATCATCAGCTACTTTGTTATTTTTGAGTTGCTTGAAAAGTGGTTTTAGATAGGCTTGAGTTTGTGTATAAGTTGCTGACTCTATTTTGCCTTGTGTCGATGTTTTCTCCTCTTCCTCTCTGCTGTTCAATTTTTTACCCCATAGTTCAAGAAGAAATTTGAATAATGTACAAATAATGTTACAATCTTGACTTTTATCATCGCGTCTTTTCCCAAGATTAACCGCCAAAGCTCTGATTTCATCAATAGTTGTATTCATATCTTCAACTTTGACATCATTAGCCTTTTTCTTGTCCTTTTCCTCGCCCCTATCTTTAGATTTTAGTAAATCATTCAGATATTGCTGATCGACCTTTTCCATGGCTTCCTGGAAATCATTACGGAATCCTTTTTCAAGTTCAGGCTCTTCAAGTTTTAGTTTTTGTAGCCGATTGAATGCTTCCACTAATGTCTCACCAAATAGAAGAATAGGTTGATTTCGTTCTCTCAGCTGTCGAATCACATCTTTTCGTGGCAGAATTTTCAAATCGCTACCTAAAAAATAATGAAACGATACAATCAAAATTTAGAAGAGATGTTTTGAAATAATATATATAGACGATTTAAATCAAAGTTGCAAATGAAATTCTTACTTGTACTCGATGCAGATACAGAAACTGGTGCGACTGAATCAACAGCATTATCAGCTTGGTTCAGTTTACCTCTATAGGCTGCTATTTTTTTCCTGTGCTCTTCCTCTTCTTTGGCAAGCAGTTCAGATCGCTTGAAGTACTTTTTTTGTGGACCAATCAAATTTTTATCGGTCAACTCTTTTCTTTTTTTGGCTATTTCAGCCATTAAACCGTCCATATTGAATCTAAATTGATAGACAAGAAGCATTAAAATTAACAACCATGAATTAATTCAATAACTTCCATAACTAGTCACAGATTATTAAAAATTTACATACCTGAGTTATGAATTGAGGTTGATGAGTCTTCAAAAACAGACTGGGACGATTATATAGTATGATGGATACAAAAACAATTAAAATTATTGATACAAGCGTCTTAAGATGTTGATGAGAAACAAATGGATGAGGCTTAACTTAGGAAGAGTAAAAAGCAGAGAGAGAGAAGTATTAGCCAAAACCTTAATAAATTAACAGTAGGTCAAAAAAACAAAATACTACTAGAAAGTCAATTAAACGATAAACAGGTGATTTAGAAAAGTAAACAATTAAGTTAGCTACTGAAGCTTTTGCTAAAATTTTGACAAAAATTTCTGTTGTCATTAGCAACCATAGTATTATATTTTTGCTTATCCATTTAAAAATGGTCAAATCTAGAAAGGCTCAAGTGAATGAATTAGATACCTAAATCTGTACTAATAATGGTAAATATTGTTTACAATACTAATTGTAATATAATACAAATCAAAGATTAAAGGAGTCCTTTACTCCTTTACTCTTTGATACAAATCATTTTATTTTTACAAAGTTGAATCAATAGTTGCTTTTGCTTCAATGTAATTTGAATGATTTAGATATTATTATGAAAATTCTACGATGAGATTCCATTTAGATTATTTAAATTTAATTTTCATTCAACATTTACATACACTCAAATTATAATGAAGTACAATAAAAATATTTAAATATTTGTTCAATAGGATACAAGATGTTTGGTGAACTGAAAAAGTAGAACAAAAATGAGACAATCGTTTTACAATTTATCATTAAGGCCTCAAATTGACTTTCAAACAATAAGTTAGTTCAAATTCATATCTGTGAGTATCTTACATTGAAATACTTACTTAATATCATATTCACTTCTGATGCTAACAAAGGTAAGGATAAACAGGATTTATCCCTGAAACATAACATTTTATAAAAAGATATCACATTTGATAAAGCTCACAATATTGAATTCAAAGTTTACATTGAACATTCGGGGTGAATGAAAGCACTTTTAAGAAACGATGATAGTTGACGAAAAAATAATGATCCTTATATAAAAGATATTTTTGTGTATAAGTTCATTTGTTTGAAAACATTTACGAGATTTGTTCATCGAACTCATTCTTAATATCAGGTCCCAAATATTGTATATTGACGATGTTTGTTTCATCTAAAGGATATTTTTTATCGAATTATATTATCCAATCTTAACAAATAAAACAAATCTATTTTTAAAACATCAAGCATGGCCAATAAATCATCAATTTGATGATTACCCGAAATAGCGAAGACAGATGATCAGACGGACCGACAGATGGTAGATTAAGTGATTGTCGTTAAGTTGCATTAGCTGGTTATATGTTGTCGTATATTTCAGTAATTATTGTAATGATTGTAGAAGAGCAAGTGGTGCTTTTAAGGTAGAAGTCGGATTTAAACTCGATCAACATTTCATGATTTAATAGCAAAAAGCGAGGTATCATAAATGAAGAAAAAAAGAGTTTTGTGACCAAGATGAGGTGAATTCGGTAAAAATAGAATTGTTTTCTGTTGTGGTTTTTTATTGTTTACGTGTTATTTTAAAATTTAACAGGAGTGACCCATCTCTGAAAAAGATCAGTTGTGGTTGGAATTGGAGCTCCAGTAACTTCAGGGCCCATCTGGGGTGCATAGGGAGCATACTGATGACTGGCTTGAATCCATGCTTTAGGATCAGCTGCTGCAGCTCGCAAATCTGTGATAGGGACATGAATAGCATTCCTAGGATCCCAAACTTCGCCCAAACGATTCCGAGCCATTGCTAACGGTGTGGCTGCAACTCGGGTAAGATTGCGATAGATGTTTGTAGCATAAGAAGGATCAATTATACCACCATAATCAACAGCATTGATAACAAATGGATCACTCATTCGAGGATCATATAACTTGACAATGCCTTTGAGGGGAGTGGACAGAATAATATCCAAAATAACCTTTACTGCGTTGGCGACAACAGTTGGACCCCCAGAAATGGCACATATTCTTTCAGTAGAGTTAGGACAACATTGACTGTAAACTTTAATGGCAGCTTTAGTTTGTTCCCGCAATTCACGGATCTTTTTACCAGCTTTACCGATGATTCCACCGGCGATCGAAGTGTGAATCAAAAGTCTAAGTTCAACCTCCTTGTCATTACTTTTATCTTCAAGGTAACCAATCATGTCCATCATGAAATCATTGAGTGAGTCTAATGAAATAAGAATGTTCAAAACTCTCTCTGGACCATGGCAATCTGGTATGGTTACACTTGATTTGTAAGTTTTACGTAAATGGTTTATATTAACACCACCTTTACCAATTATGGCACCAGCTTCCTTACGAGAGATCAATAAGCGAATATCAACATTATCACTTGCTCTAAATTTTTTATTTGGAGGCTCGATAGATTCAGCATCACCATTACTAGGTCCTTTAGAGCTTTCTTGTTTTTCCTCCATCAGAAGATGATAACAATTTTAAGTCAACAATTCAATGAATCATAATTTAAGAATACAACAAAAATTAAGCAAAAAGGCCATGCGACGAAACAATAATAGAAATTTTGAGAACTAATTTTCCGTTTAAAAAAATAATCATTCAATATCAAATGGTTCACAATAAAAAATCAAGTTTGTACAATCTGGTTGCAAGCTGAGCAGTAACAAACAATCTTTAAAACCAATCAATGTATCGACCAATTTAATCGATATAAAGTAAATTGTGATTTATCCGATATATTGACCATTGTAGTGTTAAAGTAAATTATTTTGAACAAACTCTGTTAAAAGTAATGTCATCAATCTTGCTATTTAATGGAACTGATTGTTAGTGAGTATTCTCATGATTCCGATTAATATATCATCATTTCATGCCATTGTTCATAGTTCGTTGCCTTAATGTTCCTGTTAGCTGTGTTTAGTTTTCAATGATACTTTGAATGATTTAAGCATATAATCTTTGCACTGAATTTCAGATGTAATCATTTACAAGTAAGTATTATAAACTACAATAGTTAGTAAATTTATCGCTTATGAAATTATTGATAACATCTTTGCGACAATTTTCATCTTGAACTATTTTCTAGTTGAAATTCAACTTTCATTTGACGACTTACCCAACTTTAGCTTGAGTTCATATTCTTACTACAAGGTCAAATAACTTGAATTTCTAACATCTCAATATCTAGTTTAGATTGTTCATTTTGACGTGTCAATTCAGCTGAAATCAACATCGACCAAGAAAAATGGTAGCCAATCATCATTTGATCAAATCTTTAAGCTGCCACTCAAGTTTATCACCTGGAAAAGCCGCGAAAATAATATCAACTCGCTCATTTACGTCTCCAAACACGGTATGTCAAGCAAAACCTTATAACCAAATTCCCGGTCCTAAGCCCATGCCCTTAATAGGGAATACTTGGCGTTATTTACCTTATATCGGCGAATATGATATTGAAAAAACGCCAGAAAATTGTGAGGCCAATTTAAAGAAATATGGTCCATTGGTTCGAGAAGTACTTTTTGGAAAATTCAGTATCCTTCATGTCTTTGATCCTTCTGACATGGACTCGGTTTTTCGCAATGAAGGAAAATATCCTTATCGTCGTTCACACCGAGCACTTTGCAAATACCGTCATGATAGACCTCATATTTATTCATCTGGTGGAATGTTCACAGAAAATGGAGATGCTTGGTATCGATCTAGGAAGCTTGTGCAGTCGATGCTACTCAATCAATCCCAGATAAATCAATTTATTCCTGAAATTAGTTTGACAGCTGACCAATTAATATCTAATATACTTGAAATTAGAAGTCTCTCCGGTTCAGTTGAAAATTTAATGCCGCATCTCTACAGGTGGGCTCTAGAAACCAATGGACGAGTATTTGTTGGTCAACAACTTGGATGTCTGAATCTCAATGGAACAAGTGAAAGTGAAGCTTTATTTGGAGCGATTCATGAGACTCATGAAGCAATTATGGCTACTGAATTGGCAGCAACTAACCTGTGGCAATATTTTCCAACCTCTGACTATAAAAGGTTGGTTAAATCACAGGATGTCATGGGTGATATAATATCTAAATTCATCGAAAACATTGATCACAATTCAACTTCTATTCATGGAGCCAAATCTATTGTGTCTCAATTGTTTAATCAACCCGAAGCTACAAAAAAAGATATTTTTACAATAATAATGGATTTGTTCTTGGCTGCTTTCGATACAACCTCTTTTGTCGTCGCTTTTGCTCTCTATCATCTTTCATGTAACCAGAAATGTCAAGATCAAGTTCGCAAAGAATTATTTGAAATATTCCCGAGTGGCAAAGAACCTATTTCCGTTGAAAGTCTTCAGCAAATGAAATATTTAAAGGCCTGTGTTAAAGAATCAATGAGAATAAATCCCTTTTCAATTGGAACTGGAAGAGTTACAACTCGAGATATGACAATCAGAGGTTTTCATATACCAACTGGAACCATGATAATTGTTCAAAATCAAGTGGCTTGTATGCAGGAATCAAACTTTCCTCGACCTAATGAGTTTATCCCTGAAAGGTGGTTAACTTTGGAACGAGGAAACTGGCCAAAAGCGTCACCATTTGCTATGCTTCCTTTCGGTTATGGAGCTAGAATGTGTATAGGAAGACGTTTATCTGAATTAGAACTTTACATTTTAATTGCCAAAATTTTAAGGAATTTTCGCGTTGAATTTGATCATGATGAGCCATTCCGAGCTAAAACTCGTTTCATTAACGTTCCAGTTGGTCCTTTAAAGTTACGATTTATTGACATTTCAAACTAACTTTATGAAGTTTACATTTTAATTTTTTTACTTGAATAATCTTTGAATTTTGAAATTATCTTTTGCTGATATTTTTATCGTAATCTTTTTTTTATTAAAAGGATGATTTTTTATTTGATTTTTGTATCATGAATATTATTACTAAAGGACTTTTAAATTATAGGTTGAACGGTTATATTATTTTGATTATTGTCTTTTTGATGAATTAACACAGAACACATTTACAAATTTATTGTGCTTTTAAATTGTCTAGATTTGTGTAGAACTCATTTTTATTATTTTGACTACTTAAGTTTTGAACAATCAATTTAGCGCGCTGCAATCAAAATTTAGGTCCATTGAGCCCAGAAGTTGATGGTTCTGGTCGAGTTACAGATTCAGCTGCATTTCTTAAAGCCTCAGCAAATGATAATAAAAATGCACGACGTTCATTATGCATTTCCTGAAAATATAAATAAAAATACAATTATTATTATCAGAACTAAGTAGCCATGTCTGGAAAACTCACCTTTCTTTGTTCTTTAATGAAGACTTTCAAAGATTCTGGGTGGATTTCTCTGGAACTTTTGGTTTCAGAATTTGCTGCATTATTATCAGCTGAAATGCATGATGAATAATTAAGAGATGAAGATGTAAGATCTAAATTATTTATCCGACCTTCCAATGCATCCAATCTTTCATTAACCTGTTTGCTTAAAGCATCAACGGATGATTGGACCTGAGCTAATGCACTGGCTATGGGAGCTAAGGAAATGTTTAAAGAAGAAGATGGAGAGGCTGATGATGAAGGAGGATGAAAAGAATAAGATGAAGAGCATAACGCAGATGAGAGGTTTAAACTATTAATCGAACTGCGATGTGGATGATGAACAATTCGATTTGTATGATCAGGTTGACTGGAATTAGAGGGATATCGACTTGATGCATTAAACATTGAATTATTAGGTAAAAATGACCTAGAGCTCGACGAAGATGCTGTCCCCGAGGGCTCCACGGGTGTTGTTGAAGATGATCCTGGTTGAGATGAGGCACTGGGTACATTAGATTGTTCAGTTTGAGATACATCTGGATGGGTAAAAGAGGGACGATTTCTCGATGATGAACTTCTTATTGGAGCATTGGTGTTACTAGATGATGCTTGGTTTGATGGATTGGCAGCGGTTGATCTCTGTAGATGAATGAAAAATAGATTAATTTGAGGGTGAAAAATGTTGAAAAATCAAGAAATTTACATAACCAGAGCTTGATTCATTTGATCTGAATGACTGAGTAGCAGCGAATGATAAACTCTCGGGTGAATCATCTTCAGCTGCTATATTATTGTTGATGCTTGTCGGTACTCTCAATAAATCAGGAAATGTTGCCCAAGGAGGCTCTGTAACCACCATGGCTTGGAAGCTTTCGGGTGCATCGTCCTCTATTCCTGATCCATCATCTTCATATTCGTCATCAGGATGAGCTCGATTATTATCATTGATTCCAAGACCCTAAACAAATCATGTAATTCATCAAGAAAATAGATAACAAGACACTAAAATTAGAGTCAATTTATTCATTGGGGGCTATTGGTTGATTGGCAGAGTTATTTTATTATGTTGCTAATAGGTGCTATTCAATAAAATCTCACTAAAATAACCAACTCATGGAAAGCATAATCAGTATATTAAGATAAACAATACTAATAGGTAGTAAATATATGATGTTGAGGTAGGGCAAACAGCAAAAATGATTTCTTACCTGAGCGTCTTTATTACCATTCATGCTCTTAATTATTCAGTATATTGGAAGTTAGCAGATTGTGAAAATTTTCGGTCATCACATTTATTCCAAAAACGAGTGAAGAAATCTAGTGAAATCAAACAAGCAAAATAAGTAATGATGAGCCAACCAAGGAACGGTATGACAAAATAGAGAAGATTATTGCAAATAACGCTATGATAGAGATGGATCACATAAATTGAACTTTGAAACTGTCAACAAAAATGTTGATAATAAATCATGACTGCTTGAATGTAAAGTGAAATGATTAGCAGTTATTTAGTTATCTAAATATGAAGAAAGCACCATCATCCTTTTTGAACACTTCAAGTGATGAAACCTAGTTATACAATCAGCTGTAGACCAGATTTGTAAATAATACTTCACCATCTTCAACCATTTTCATCTACAAAGAGTCAAAAACATGGATTTTTCATCTTTTTAATTTGATAATTTCAAACTTTTATCAATTTTTACGATCTTAATACTTATAAGTCTTATAATCAAATTGATCAATAATAGACTTTATTTTTCTAACCTTATCTCACAAGTAATCAATAAGCCGGTTTGGATGTAAAGAATAGTGTTGACAGTTACTCTTGTCAATGACAAGAGCAAGTTATAATTATTGATATAAGGTAACTACATATTTGACACATTTCCGGGCTTACTGGCCGCAATAGCCTCTATCTAGTGCTAGAACAAAGAAGGTCTTAATACAGTTAACAACCAAAATTCATCGGTTTTGATTATTTACCGTCTAGCAAATCGTTTTATTGATAAATGTAAAAGAAACCTGTAAGCTCAACAATTTGAGGATTTTGGTAGTAAATACAAATCAGAAGTCAGAAAAATTAAGAGATCAAAAGCTAACCCAAAAGAGAAGAGCAGAAAACGAGAGAATTGATTTGGCATTGAATTATCTATGGTATGAAATTTCGGTAGAACACGGAAAAGGTCGAAGACTTATGAGTTATACTTAAAAGATAATGACGCAAAAACATAAAGTTACAAAAGAAATGGAAGCTTTTGGTCA
Source organism: Tetranychus urticae (assembly GCF_000239435.1). The sequence continues at coordinate 1,121,368 of NW_015449934.1, forward strand.
GTCAAATTTATTTAGACATTCTTTAAATGAATAGGGTTGTAAAAAATGAAAAAGAAATGATCATAATTACATGAGAAAAGAGTTGTTGAAAGTGATTTGTTTACAAAATTGTAACGTTTTGAGTCCATGATAAATATAAAAATAGTTATTTTCAAATGAAATGGCAGGAAGAATCACGATTTTAGGCTGAATGAGGCGAAAGACTGAGGGTCTGTAGACGAGAAACAGAATAAGAAGAATAAATATCATAGATCAATTGAATTTTTATCCAATTTTAAAGCAAAGTCAACATCCTCAGAAGATACGATGAGACGAATACGTCTTTGGCTATCCACTTTATCTGATTCCAAAATAATCAATCTAGATTCATGTAAACTTTGAGCTACCTCAAGAAACTCAGAAAAGTTTACATCAGATATATCATCAGCTTCACATAAATCAACAAAATATCGATAGATATCCATACAAAAGCCTTCTTCTGTCCCAGACACTTGAAAATGCTTGATAATAGCAGTTAAAAGTTTTTTCTCAAATTCTGATGCATTTCTTATGTATACCATTTTCGGTGCTGAAGTTGTCTCATTTACAGCTTTCAATGCATGATTACGATTAACCTCTATTTTGCCTACACCATTCCATTCTTCTTCAGCAATTTCTATGGATCGTCTGCAAATATCCAAAACTTTACGAGCATCACCAGAAATTGATGCAACTTTCCGAGCAACTAATTGGATACCGTCTGACGCAAAAAAATCCTTTGTACCTTTGAGGCGAGCCGCGACAATACTTTGTAGCTCTCCGAATTTGTAGGGATGGAAGTCAAGTCGTCCATAGCCAGCTCGAGATACGACTCTTTTATCCATTATACGTTCAGGTAAATCGAGAGTATTTGCAATAGCGATGACTACTAGTTTAGAGCTCGGTCTAGATGGCCAGTCGAATAGATGATAGAGTATATCTTGCTTAGAGGTTTGCAGAGAATCAAGCTCATCAACAATTAAAACCACAAAAGGATCACTAGATTTAGGTGAACAGAACATATCATGTAATAATTCTTCGGCCTTTTTAGCTGATGTTCGCTTTTTTGTTAATGCCTGTAATGAGAAAGAATAGATTATAATCTAACAATCATCAATGAATATGATTATTGAGTTCATACATGATAAACGGAAGAGTAACATTGGTAAGGATCCGTCAATTTTAACCCATTTACTTCGATAAACACAAGAGAGCCTTTTCTGATTTTCAACTTTTTGAAATTCTCTTCAATTGATCTCCGAACACCTCTAACAGTAGCAGTTTTACCTGTCCCAGGTACACCAGCAAGATAGTAACACCTAATAAGTAATAAGTGAGAAAAGGAATTTTTAAAAGAACGGAACAATTAAAAATATGAATTTTACTAACCCTCCGTTTTGAGCTTGATATCGATCCATAATGAAGTCATAAATTTTATCGAATTCCATTTCTCTACATGGCAGTTTATACATTGGTAGAGCAGCTGAAGTTCTTAAATTTTGTTTGGCAACTTTGATATTTTCCATAATTATTTGTTTTCCTTAATTACAATCAAAAATAAACTGAAAGGAAAGCCGAAAAGCACCTGAAGATTGACAAAGATAAAGATGAACCTTGTTACTGAATCGTTTAAAATTAACAACACATAATGTAGACACAGAAAAACAGGAAATAAAATTAATTAATCAACCAAAAGCGATAATTAACAAATTAAGACATAATTACCTTTGAATAATGAAAAAAAAACATGTGAAAAAAGTTACTAGGCAACCAGACTCCTTTAAATCATCAGCAGCATGGCGCCAGTCAAAGGCATAAGCTATTCCCACCAGGTAGCTGACTTTCCCAATAACATAAGCAGCACTTATATAAGACTGAAACCCAAATGATAAATAACTTGCTGGGAAATCCTTCAAATTGTTGATACAATCGTGAAATGTTTGAAAGCTAACTTTTATCTGTTTTTTTCATAAATCCTTTTTGTTAATTTAATTTCTTTTATTTATGCCTATTTAGGAGATCCTCCAAATTACGCGAAATGTGTTCTACATCACAGGAACATTCTCTTCGTTGCTATAATGCTGCCTGCGGTAAAACTTACAGTGAACTAGAAAATTCAGATGACGCTTGTACCTATCATTCAGGAGTTCCTATTTTTCACGACGCCCTCAAGAGCTGGTCGTGTTGCTCGAAAAAGTCTACCGATTTTACAGAATTTCTAAATTTTCCCGGTTGCACCCGTGGTAGACACAGTAATGTGAAACCACAACAAGCAGTTAAATCGTCATCTTCAACAGACGAGTCTGTGGAAAATTTATCATCTTGCATGGAACAGATCCTTAACAAGCCGATAAATCTCAATGATATTGGTGAACGACCATCTGCAGACGACCCTTTGATTATCTTGAAAACTGTAATCTCACCAACCTTGACGAAACAACTCGATAAAATGAAAAGTGAAAATCCTACCCAGAAAGGTTTGACAGGTCAGTTCAATATCACCAACATTCAAGGAGTAAGAGTTATACTCTTTGCCAACATGTAAATGAATTTAGGGAAGAGGATTTTGCAACTGAACTAAAAAATTTCTATTTTTTTTGTTTTCAGATTCAAGTGATGTTGCTAAAGTTGAAATAGGGACTAGTTGTAAGAATAATGGATGCAAAAAGAGTTATGAAGGACCTCATTCAAACCAAGAGGAATGTTTATTTCACCCTGGTACTCCTATTTTTCATGAGGGTATGAAGTACTGGAGCTGCTGTCGAAAGAAAACTAGTGATTTCGAGACGTTTTTATCTCAAGAAGGATGTGAATCAAGCAGTCATTTGTGGTTTAAACTAAAAACCAATGAAAATTCTGATAGTTTGAAAACATCATGTCGATATGATTGGCATCAAACTGGTAATAATGTTGTCTTAACGATTTACTCGAAATTTCCATTACCAGATAAATCCTTAATCAAAGCTAACCGAGTCAAAATAAGTGTTGCTATAACATTTGGTGATAAGGATGAGAAAATTTTCAGCCATGATTTCATCTTGTTTGGTATTATTGATACAGAGAACAGTTCTGTTGAGTTTACACCCTCTAAAGTTGAAATTTGTATGAAAAAGTCAGACAAAAGCTATTGGAGTAGGTTAGAGCTTTAATTAACCTAAAAATACTGCATCGGATAGCAACTTTTATAATTAACTTTTATTTTAATAATTACGATTTTTGAAATACAAATACAAGATACAGATTTATTGCTTCCCATTCTGATTGAGAAAGAGTTCCAACTCTATGAACGTGACGTTCTTGGATGTATTGACGCGCGTGAACATAATCTGCAGGAGAGCCTTTGAGATTTCCATGGAAAGAAGGAAAAGTTTCCAGGGCACCCATCTTTCTTAATAGTTCTGATTCTTCTCCTTTTTTAAGGTTTTCGTCATAAAAATCTTCAAAGCGCCGCTTGAATAATAATTTCAACCCATATTTCAAAGCTATTTTCTCAAATGTTGGAAAATGGACCAGAAACTCAGGACAATCAACGCAACCATCAAGATGGAAATTGTAGCGAGCTCCAAACAAAGGAATTTTTTTATCACTATTGAAAATAGAAGAATCCTCAAACGTCACTGAATAAACCTCATTACCAAATGAGGGTCCATGTTTACGAGCTTTAGAAACAATATAATAAGCATCAGGTGTTGTTCCGATGAAATAGCCTCCACTTTTCAAGTTGTTAGCTATATTTTCAATCATTTTCTCTGCCTGAGGTAAGCTCTCAAAACAATAATGGAAAGTGAATTGGCTACTGACCAAATCGAATTGTTCTTTATCTCCGAGCTTTTCAATCAAGCCTTCAGTAGCCTGCATTTTCGCATTTAAGTTGTCACGAGTTGCGTCAGCTTCAATAAAAAATGCTTCAAATAAAGGTTCTTTTGACTTGGGGAGTTTTCTCATCTCTTTGTACCTTTCTTGACATTGATTCAGAGATTCGTTAGCTATATCAACACAAACCAAATTAGCTACTCCGTGAAGACGATATTTTCTTAGGTCACCTCCTTTACCACATCCAATGTCCAGAACTGTTATTTTTCTTTCTGATTGTTTTTGTTTATTCATTCCCTTATCGACTTGAGCGAGAGCCTGAGCTATAATGACTGCTTTAACCCAATTGTTGAAGGCACGAAGATAGTAGATTCTAGATTCCTTACGTGACTCGATTCCCTTCTCTTCTATCTTATTATAATGAGCCGCAATCACTGTAGAAAGTCTCTTGTTCCGTTCTTCTTCATGTCCATCAAACTTTCTTTTTGTTCCGCTCATCTTGAACTGAATATAGAAGATTTAAAATAACGAAAAGTTAGAACTCATCATAAAAATATCAAGCTGAAGTAAAAGTCACTTACTTAAATTGTAAAATTGGTAAACACCAAGACCAATAAAAGAGCAACCAAAGAGTCTAATAAGAGTATGATGAACTTTTGTTTTAGGAGAAGTGCTAAGTATGTAAGCACCAATAGCTGTGATTCCTGATGCACCAACTAAGCGGCAAGGTGTACAATCAGGCTCTTTTTTGATATCACTATTGGTCATAAGATGAAATTAAATAGACCAAAATAAGAAACACCAAGATATAAATCCTATGAGTAATAAATGTATAAAGACAGATGACCGCGATAATGAAGAGGACAGTGTTTATAAAATCACAATTTGTTTGGAGTAAAAGATATCTTTTAAAGCGGCTTAGTAAGCCGGGCCTTTTCTGAAAACAATTTCCAACGCCATCTAGTGATCAAATAGTAAAGCACCGGGATTATATTAAAATTTTTTAATTTTTAATCAAATTCTCCCAAAATAAGGTGTACTTTTGATTCTAAAAGTTTATTGCTAATGGTTTATATCAAAGTTACGATGAATATAATCAGCATTGATTTATTTCTCGTTCTCTGATCGAGTAATCCATTAGCAATAACCAGAGCTTCTAAAAAGAGCGTTTAATGTGAAGACATCTTGAAAAACGAGTCTTAATCAAAATGATTTGAAAAATTGTTTCATTCCCCAGAATTGTTACTCATTGAAGAAATTTAATAGGAAACGAAATCCCAAGATAAATCTGAGCATCAAAAAAATTTCAAATAACAATTTGAATTAATTTGTATTAAAATTTTTCTTTTGTTTTTAAATTATGTTTGCTGTTAATCATTGATCTGTTTGCGTATAATGAATGATATCCATCAATAAATGATTGTTAATAGCAGATTCACTTTAAATTGTGAAATTAAAATTTTCTTTAAAATTATAACTCAATTGCTATTACAAGAAATTGTAATTTTATCATTACAGGAAGATTCAATTGATTACCTGAAAAACAAATTTCCCTCGCAAGCATATTGTATAATAAGAGTCTGTAAGATGTCTGCACATTCGCGGACACGTCCTTCCGGGCACAACAAAACAAACTTAACTTGTTATAACAGAACAGCTTGTAACAGTATTTAACCAATTTTATCTACAGTTAGACTTTTAAATTTGCTTTGGTTTACTTTGATTTAGGAAATCAATTGTTTTTAAATTAAAAATGCCTGTTAAAAGGCGCACCGGTGTTGTCAAAAATCCCCCAATTCTTAGTCATGAATTTTTCATTCAAAATCATCCTGATATTGTTTCTTGCGTGGCCATGATATTCATCGTTGGACTACTTTTCCAGGTTAGAAGTGACTATTGCCAACTACTTAATTGTAAATTGATCATCCTCGTTGCATTCTTTTCACAGAGAAGTAACATCATCCGATTGATTCATTGATTTAATTTATTATGCGTTTTTCCTTAATTTTAGGCAACTTCTCCTTTGGCTAGCCTTTTTATCGTAATGAGCCATAATGTTACCGAACTACATGAGCAAACGGTTCTATACTCATATGGTACTAAAGATTTGGCTTTGATTTTCTTCTATTTCTTAATTTCAATAGTTATGCACGCTGTTGTCCAAGAATATTTGCTTGATGTAAGTTGATTTTCACCTAATTCCTAAGTTTCACATTAACCAACTTCCAATTTTTTTGCTTTCATAGAAACTAAACCGCCGGCTTCACCTGTCAAAAATTAAACACAGTAAATTCAATGAAAGTGGTCAACTTTTATCTTTCTATTTGGTTTCTATACTTTGGGCAATTGAGATTATCCGGAGAGAAGGCTATCTTTGGTCTATCTCTAAACTTTGGATTGACTATCCTTATCACCACATGAGTTACATCTTTAAATTTTACTTTATTATTCAAATATCATACTGGTTACACACTTTTCCCGAACTTTATTTGCAAAAAATTAAAAAAGAAGAAATGGGCCCACGGATAACATATTCGAGTCTTTATCTCTTCTTCTTCGCTGCCGCTTATGTGTTAAAGTAAGTACCTATTTCAATAAATCATACGTGTCCATATCTCTTTATGATTAGATATAAAAAGATATAAAATTTAAGTCATTTTTCTTGTTCATGCTACTTATTAAAGTAGCATAAAATATTGATTTAGTCTCTTTGTTTAGCGATCTCATCACAAGTGATGACATGGCTATCCACGTCTGAACAATTTTTTGAACACTTACCTTTTTTTTATTTAACCGATAAACCTCTTTTCTTAAAGCTTCACGCGAATTGCATTGTGCCTTTCTGTCTTGCATTACACCGTCGAGGCTTTATTCCATTTCTCCAGACTGTGCTACTTTGCTGATAAAGTACCATTATCTGAATATGGGTGAGTAAATATTTTACAAAAAAAAACTTTAAATGTACTCAATTTGAGCCAAAAGAACGATGTTCACACTTCATGATTTGTTGACATGATTCTGAAGACTATAGAACTTAAGATATTATCTTTCGTACATCTAAAAAGTTTACATTCATTTTTTTTCTAATCTACCAAGTCGATGATCTGTTTTCTATCTTTTCGGAAATTGTTTATCATCAGCCTAATACCAGCTGCCATTAATTTTGCTTTTCACCATTAATCAACATGTTTTGTATAAACATGTATTTCCAATATCAATACATTGATGCGAATTTTTGATCTCTTGTTAATATAAGCAAATTGTTGTTCAAACAACCTCGTTAATTCTTGCTAATGTGAATTGAATTCTTAATTTTCGGCCTACTTGTCTCCTTTCAAATAATTATTTAGATTTTTAAGACTTTGTACTAATATCTCTCAAATTTATTCTCTAGCTTCAAGCTTTGGAACGTTTTATTCGTATTTGTACGTTTAGCATCAATCACTCTTTCTGTCTTGACATTCTGGTATGGACTAGCTGTTAATCAAAAGAGTACCTTATCCTTATTCGAGGGAAATTTCAATACACAATTAATTAGGTAAGTCAAGGACTCAATCATTTTACCAATGTATCATTTCTGTTGAAACATTTGCCATTAACTCTAATTTCATTGTTTTTTCTGATTGTTTGAATAGAATCAATTGCTTATTAACATTATTCTTCCTACAAGCATGGATGATGTGGAATTTCATCACATTCCATTTGAAACGAATGCGAGAAAGAGCCACGGAGAAGCAACAGGCTAAAAAGAAAGCATTCAAGAGTCAACCTAAAAAACCTAAACGTACCGATGACGATGTAAATGAGCTACCTGAAGTAGATCAAAATACAAAGAAAATGGTTACACAAAGGACAGCAGCTAAAACCGGCAAACTTAAGCATTAGTTTGACCATATCATTATTATATTGAATATTCAATTTTAACAAATTTATACAATGGATATATGATGATCAACATCAAATATTAAGTTATTAATTAATTAACGAAAATTATTTAAAATTATTGATGGAAAAACAAATGACTTTTTGTCACATGATAACAAAACAAATTATTAATTGTTGTAATCTTCCTCTCCAATTTACAATTTCTCTCTATGGGTGTTAAAAAATATTTTTATACATTGATCTATCTATCGATTGTTTTTTTTGTGTTTCCAATTTTTTAGTGGCAATAATTTTGAAAGGCCTATCAAAATCTAAGGTAAATTTACTTGACGATGCAATAGTTAACAATCGTGACTATGGATTCACTTGTAAATTCAGAAATCGACAATCAAAATAATAAATTCAATCTATTCTAATCCAATCCAAACTTGAAGGATATCTTTCAAATTATCAGTTGTTAATATTAAGTTTTACTTTTCAAGAATCGACTCATTTGTAATCTTTCTGTAAACCCTTTCCCAAATGAGCCATGTTTTGGGAAAATTTTATTGAATCAATCGAGTATAGAAAAAATACTGAGTTTTGAAGGCATCAATCATGAAAACCGATCAACTATTTTAAATTGATGTGCATTAATCATTGATCACCAAAAAGCATGTAAAACTGAATCAATTCAAAAGAAGCGGTTCAGTTTGATATTAAGTGTACATGGTTACGATGTACTGAGATAGACTGACGTATGTTTCTGTAAATTTCTAGAAAACATTTACTTGTCAACTTGTTTTATTTGTCAACAACATCGAAATAATCATTTATTGAGTAATTGTGTTTGATCGTGTTACCAACTTACATCAATATAACATTCCTCGAGAAATAACACATCTAAATTTCTAAAACAAATATGGGATCACTAAATAACGCACATCAAGAGAATGGAGGTGTTCTTCTTTACTCTGGTGAATTGATTCTGTTATATTGTGATTCTGTTAATTGTGAGATCAAAACCCGTGGTCATGTAAGTATCCACTTTAATAAATCTGTTTATTTTCTTTGTTTACAAATAATTTTAGCCTTTTCTCTATACATTATTGTATTTTTGATTTAAACTATAACAAATACAGTATTAGCTGATGTTAGGTTTTCATTCTCTAATCGATCTTAAGCTTGACTTGATGCTCTGAAATGGGTTCACTGCGTATTAGAAAGCCTAATTAACGACTTGAGCTTGATCAATTTTCTGGTTATTTCATTTGAAGGTCCTATCAGCTTTAAAATAACAATTCATTCGTTTGTTATAGTTATTGCACCAGATTTATGAAATGATGACTAACCCATACTTTTATGACATCATTCTCACGATAAAAAAATCAGTGCATTGTTTGCCTTTGTTTCAAACTTGTATGGTTTAATTCTTTAATCGATTCTAATTAATTACTCTTCTATTTTCTCTTGCTAGGCGAAAGGAAGGATTTACCTGACGACGCATAGAGTAATATTCACATCTACTCCGTTAAAACAAAATGCCAATCTTAAATCCTTTTCGGCTCCATTCTTTTCGATGTTTGATCTGTCTCTTGAGCAGCCAATATTTGGTGCAAATGCAATCAAAGGCAAAGTCCGAGGAGATCCAGAATTTGGGTTCGAATTGAAATTTAATAAAGGTGGAGCCGTTGAATTTGGTCAAGCCATGCGAAATGCCGCTAAACAGGCTGCTGCTATGGCTCAGCAAAGCGGATTTACAGCTCCACCACCTTATAGTCCTACACCTGCCGCAGCTAGTTATTACCAAGCTCCGGATGATGTTTATCAACCAAATTATCCTGTCGGTTTTGTTCTACCCACTCAAACCTTCCCAGATGCACCTCCGCCTGGATTCATTTACACGTCAGATGTTCCTCCACCTTACCCAGGTCTCATAACAGCAACCACTGTAACTGCTTCGGTTCCAGGCGCGGCCGTTCATCCTAACCCAGCTGAACTCATGTTTGGTACTTCTTCGGTTACACCAGCAATTTACCCTACTGCTACAACTCAGTGTGTAATGTCACCTATGGATCCATTTTCTGCTGCTGGAGGAGCTTATCCGACTCTAAATCCAAATGTTCCTGCTGGACCAGGATTCAATGTACCAGGAGTGGATCATCCACCTACATATGATGAAGCTACAAAAAAGAAACAATAGTCAAAAATAGGACTGAATAATTTCTTTTATCTCAATTATTATCGATCAATTTTCATGTTTTTGTTTTCTGTTAGTATTTGCTGAATCAAATTTATTCTCGAAAAGGCCTAAACGGAACAAAATTTTTCCAATTTTCTCAATATATGCTTGTGAAAGCACTGTTATTTTCACGTAATCTTACAAGATTTACTTTTTTTCTCACCCTTTTGAAATTATATGTATTTAGCTATCTGACCACGTCTAATGTTTGATCCAATCATCATAAATAATGGAAGTTGTCTAATATAATGATACATAATATAAGTCTTATGTTACGCTTTGTTTCATTAAAAATTGTAAATTACCCCATCCTTCGCCCTATCCTTTTTGGGGTTTTCTCAGCCCATTCATTGAATGGTTCCGAAAGTAAATAAAAAGATGAAATGAATAAGATCTAAGAAAAAAGTCTCAAAATTTATCAAAAAACTGGCATCCGAATCTTTTAAATAATCGTTGGGAGTTCATGCAAATATCTACAATAATTTCAATGGTTAAAAATTACATGAATTAAGTTCTTAACGAAACGGGAAATAAGAAAGCAAAGAACATCTTAATAACTTATTTCTAATATTATAAATTACATTCTAAATAGTTAAAGTGCCGTAGGTGAAAAGAAATGAAATACAGAAAGATTATTTAAAGAACTATCCTCACATCTGTATCAATACGAGTAAATGAACAAAAGCTATAATAGTCAATTCATTGATTAATTCATATTCAACTTAAAACTGAAATTACTTACATTCTCGAATTAGGATCATGGTAGACATGAAGCTCGATTCAAAGCTAGATCAAAGAAAAACTCAATAATAATAAAGTGAACCAAATGAGACAAAGATTGAATCATTTTAGATCAGCTGTTTCATCAAAAGCTCAATGGTAATTATTAGGGAGAATCATCAATTCCCAATGAAAACAACAAACATAAACAACAGAAAGCACCTATCAAAATTATCTCTTCATCCAAGGGTGTAAACAAAACTCACGTCCAAGCAAAATAACAGTGACATTAAGTTGTAAAGAAAAACCAGGCAATTTTAAATAAACCGCAACTCTGTTGTGATTGGTTATAAGGTTACACAAGTTTCAGCCTATTGGTTGGTTTGCTCTTATGCTATAACATTTATTGATGGGTTAACTCAACAAAAGGAAACTGTTTCATACCGTAATCTCATCTTTTCAATCAATCAATTTTTGGATCATCTAGTATTTCAATTGAAGTGAAATTTACATTTGTATCTGTTTAGAACATTAATTAAAATGGAACTAGATAAAGAAGAGATTTTGAATGAACTCATGAGTAAGTAAATTTGCGTTTTTTTCTTCCTATCTTTCTATCACTTCTCTTTCTCTCTGCTATCTCTCAAAATTTTGAAAAACAATCTTAGATATATTTAAATATTTCATTAATTGTTTTGTTAGATTTTTGGCGTTTAACTTATGAAATTTTCATTTTCTTTCGTTTCGGCATCGAGGCCTTTCTCAGTATCTATCAAGTTCTAATTCATTTGTGTATACCCTTACCCTTTTATGTGCTCTATAATTTGTAATCTTATTGATACATTTTTCATATTTTTGCTATTTTTTTACAGATTTCGAGAAAAATTATGGACGTGACTGTGAAAATGGTCTGCCGGATTATTTGGAAAGACTACTCATCAATATAGCCAAGTCTGGGGATACAATGTAAGTGGGAGGACAGCATCTAGTGTTTACATCTTCAGTATTTTCACCTTATTTTCCCTCTCTCTATATCTCTCTATATATCTCTCTCTTTCTTTATCTCTTATATGCCACTATTTCTTTCTTTCTCATTGATTAAGTTTTCTCTTTTTGATTAGTTATCCTTGGAACAAAATTAAACCTGTGATTTTGAAAAAGATCGAGCTTGTGGTCAATGAATTCAATACCAAGTATCCCTATGAAAATAACCCGGTCTTACCAAATGTTAAACCATTCAACTTCCAGGAAATGAAAGATGAAATAATTGAAAAATTCGAATACTTTAATGGAGCCCCATTCACTATACAACGGATTTGCGAACTCCTCACGGCTCCTTATAAATATTACAAGAGATCGGACAAATTTATGAGAGGCTTAGAAAAAAATATACGCGTTATAAGTACTATTGAAGCAAGACGTGTGGATAGTGAAAACGAGCCCGAACCCTTCCAAAGAGAGTTTTCACGTTCACCGCACAACAACTCTTCATCTCCATCATCTTCTGCATCTTCCTCAAATATTCTCTTATCTTCGTCGCCCTTACCGTCATCATCGTCGTCATCATCAACATCACCATTACCATCATCTTCATCTGCACCTTCTGCATCATCATCTTCACAAATTTCATCGATTGCCTCTTCGTCTTCTGCTTTTATGAATGGACTGAACGAAAAAGAAGAATCATCTTCGCGAGCATTACTATGCTCTAATCAAATGTCACAATCATGTTCACATTTACAAGACTCCGATCCATTACCTAATGCCCCTGCACCTTTGCAGCAATTGGATAGTTTCACTACTGTTTTTGCTTCGCCTCCATCCACACCACTTGCCGTTGTATCTGACATTCATCCTTACGATGCAGGCTCACCTTCATCTTCCAGTTCCTCATCGTCCGAATCCTCACCACAACCTTCTTCATCTTCTTCGCCTCCTCCAAGTCTAGCTCCTGAAACACATGAACTAAACCAAGATGTAGAACTCGAAGATGCAAAAAGTCAAGAGAACTCAACCATCAATAAAATGGGTAATTTAAACGGTTCTGTAAAACCTGATGATGAACAGGTGAATATGATGGAGCAAGAAGAACCAATGAACCAGGTAGAAGATGATAAATCATACGACAATTTAGATGAAAAATTAGATGTAAAACAAGTCGAAAAGTTTGAAGAGAATCAAAATAAGAACCGATATGAGGACCAAAACTTGAAACAAAATGAAAAGATTACTACAAATCAAGAGGAAAAGCACGATGAAAAGCAAAATGAAAAACAAGATGAAAAGCAAGATGAAATACAGGATGAAAAACAAGAAGAACAACATGAAGAACAACAAGAAAAGCAAGATGAAAAACAAAGTGAAAAAGTAGAAGATAAGTTAGACGACGAGCAAGATGACAAACGAAGCGATAAGCAAAGCGACAAGCACGATGAGATGCAAGATGAAACACCAGAAGAAATGCAAGAGGAAATGCAAGAAGAAATACAAGATAAAAGCAAAATCTAAATTGAAAAATTGATTTTTACAAGTTTATGCTTTCTAGTTCAAATACAGTCATCGCTTAGGTAATGAAACTCACAGAAAATTAGGCAAACCATGGAATTTATGAATTTCTCATTTGTTCATATCAATTAAAGTTTGCTTAATCATTGAAAAACATATCTTTTCCTTTTTCTTGCTACTTTATATTTTTCGCTGATCAGAAAAAATGATTGATGAAAATGATTGCCATTGATTGTTGTTTGATTACTCTTCACTTTAGGTTTCTCAATATTATTATTAAAACCAGCAAAGCCTTTCATCGTTTCTAGTCCACCAAGTAAACTTTAGAGATAAAAGCCACTATTTGCAGGAATCATTGTTTTTATAGCACTCATGAAATAAAACGGCCTTGGTAAGATCAAAAGACACTGGTCAGTTCGTAAAGCTTCAATTATTCTGTCAGCAGTGTAATCTGGTTTCAACATAGGGATCACTTTATCGTAAGCAGCCTGGAACATTCCAGTATCAATGAAGTAAGGGAATACCGTGGTTATTTTAATGCCATCATAGCCAGCAGTTTTCAGTTCAAGAAACAAAGATTCTTGTAGCATGTAAGCAGCAGCTTTTGAAGACGAGTAATTAGTTAATTTATCAGAACCAACAAAAGATGCAACAGAAGCCATAGATACAATATGACCCTTATTGTCAGACATCATTTCTGGTAGGAAAGCCTTGTTGATCCAGAAATGGGAAAAAACATTAACTTCGAATGTTTTGAGTATAGCTTCATCACTGAGGTCAAGAATTGATTTACCAGAAACGATACCAGGTTAACATAGGATAAGAACATGATGGTAACTGAGGTTCACCACAGATACATTAAAATAAGAGTATTGTTAGGGAAACCGGTAAATAATGGCCAAGATGTGAAATTGCAAGTGTTTGGAAGATATGTTTGTTCAAGTGAGACAAGTAAATGAAGGAAAGTGGAATTAAATGAGAAAATGGATCGGAAAGAATGAAGGTTAAGAGGATGATTAATAGGAATTAATATGGAAAAAAAGTAAATATCATAATTAACAAAGTAACTTACATGGAAAACAAATATTGGTTTTCCTATTTTAAAACAGAATAAGTATTTTGACCCATGTTATCAAAAAACCAGCAGCGTATGTACAGATGTTTCCATGTTAACTTAAAAAAGTTAACTAAAATGCTGCCACAATGATGAACTTTTTTGATATAACTTTAATCAAGGTTTGATTCAAGTTAAATCTGCGTTACTTAACTTGACAGATAAAACAAAAACAAAAGAGGAGACCATTAAGAAAGAGTGTTCCACCACAAATCCATTAATAATAAAATGAATTAAGTCTTATTATTCAATCGACACTCGCCTGATACCTGGCATGACGGTCAACTCAGATTGAGAAATGTAACTCAATGAGTATCTCTCAATTTTACCAATAACTACAAAGAAACGAGAATAGATTTTTAAAGCAAGGAAAATGGATTGATTTGTTAAAATAGAAGCTGTTTTTGGTTAGTTGATCAAACAATTTTAGAAAAGGTTTGCCATAATTAGCCCTAAAATTTAAATTCATGATTAATACTTGACTATTCATTGCCTTTCTTTATTATTATGCATTGAGTTATATTGAAAAAGCCCTAGTGGCGAAGGTTGAAAGAGAGAGAGGAACATATGTTTTAAGTTTTTGTGCTTGGTTTGTTTTATTGAAGTTAATCATCATCACAATTTAAACACAATTCAAGTCCGTGGCCATTTTTGATTAGAAGAGGTTATTTAAGTTTATCAACGTAATTTACGTCCAACTATTACCAGGACAATTTGAATAATAGAATGAGACATTTGCTATGCAAATATAAATGAAAAGATGAAACAATGAAATTGTTATTTTTATAATGCATAATGAAATGTACTGTTCATTTGATTTTGGTTTGTTTTTGTCAGCAATTGATTTACAAATGTTTAATGAAATAATTACGTGATATTAATGGTCTGATATAATTATGATTGATAATGAGTTGAAATAAATAAATGTTTTTAATTCGACGAAATACTAATGGTAATAAAACAAAGTTAATACCTTGACATACACAAAATTTTATCTATTCAACAAGCTTGCTTCAAGGTGTAGGTCAAATGCGAATCAAGTAACCCATATTGATGATCATTTCAGTTGAGACTTGTTTATTAATCAAGACGAACTCATCAGCCATCATCATTCAAAATAAACCAATATTTGTGACATAAACCTTGAGGGCCAATCTTTAAAATCGATCAGCTTCAGAATTGACCTTCTGGGAGGGTGGCAGATTAAAGGGTCTACTAGAGTTTGAAAAAATAATGAGTGGACATTTCATGTAGCAAACCAAAGGAATAACATCATTACAGCGCCAAAAGTTTATTTACAAAACATTTGTTTTTTTATTTTATGACATGTGTGTTTAAGCGATACTTATCGATATAAGGATCCGATCCTATTTCTCGATCATTCAGGCTTAACTTGACATAAACATCAGAGACAATAGACAAAAATGGGAGTGGAGAAAATATTTATCCTGAGTTATCTTTGATTTCATTCAGAGCGTGAAAAAAGCAAATTGTCCAATTGTTTTTATGAAATAACCTGAATAGGACTCAATATGCCTGGTTTTGAAACTTGTGGGCCAAATGAGGCTCTTGTTGTCTCTGGTAAGTTGTTTAATGTACAAAAATTGTGAGACCATTGTTTTGATGTTTTGTTTTGAATAATTCATTGGGAATTTCATTTATCCTATTATTTATTTAGATATTTTGATTGTTTCCAATTAATTGCATAAACACTTAATTTACATTCATGTTTTTCTGATCCCTTTTCAATTTAGGATGCTGCCATTCTAGGCCTCATATGGTGGCTGGTGGTCGTGTTTTTGTTTGGCCTGTCATTCAAAGAGTTCAAAAGTAAGCTTTTACAATTTATTTTCAATCTTTTACTCATTAAAATTTATATTTAAATTCTATTACAGAATCTCATTAAATACTATGACATTAACGATTGAAAGCCCTCGTGTTTATACCCAGCAAGGTGTACCAATTTCTGTAACTGGTGTAGCACAAGTTAAAATCCAAGGGCAGAACTCTGATATGTTAAGAGCTGCATGCGAACAATTTATGGGAAAATCTGAACAAGACATCATGCATGTCGCTCGTGAAACTCTAGAGGGACATCAAAGAGCAATCATGGCTTCTCTAACTGTCGAAGAAATTTACAAAAATCGTAAAAGGTTTTCCAAAAAAGTGTTCGAAGTGGCTTCCTCTGATCTGGTAGATATGGGATTTACCGTTGTCTCATATACCATCAAAGATATTAGTGATGATGAAGGATATCTTAAAGCTTTAGGAATGGCGCGAACAGCTGAAGTTAAACGTGATGCTCGAATTGGTGAGGCTGAAGCTCAGCGAGATGCATTAATAAAGGAGGCATTAGCTGAAGAGGATAAAATGGCGGCTAAATATTTGAATGACGCTGAAATTGCCAAAGCCCAGAAAGATTTTGAAATGAAAAAAGCTGCTTATGATTATGAAGTTTTTACGAAGAAAGCTGAATCAGATTTAGCTTTTGACATTCAAACAGCCAAAACGAAAAAACAAATCAAAGATAGTCAAATGGAAATTTTAGTTGTCGAAAGAACCTCGGAAATTGAAGTTCAAGAACAGGAAATCAAACGACGAGAGAAGGAATTAGAAGCCACTGTAAAGAAACCTGCAGAAGCTGAAAAATATAAAATTGAAAAGTTGGCTGAAGCATACAAAAATAAGTTAATTATTGAAGCAGAAGCTGAAGCAGAAGCAATTAAATTGAGAGGAGAAGCCGAATCATATGCAATTGAAGCCAAAGCCAAGGCCGAAGCGGAACAAATGGCCAAGAAAGCAAATGCTTATAAAGAATATGACAATGCTGCTAAGGTTGATATGATTCTGGAAACTATGCCTAAGGTAAGTTAATTATATTCTTTGGTGTTATGATTAACATTCATTTATGATGAGTGATCACTACTAATTAAATGCTTTTTTATTTGGTATAGTTGGCTGCTGAAATTGCTGCTCCATTGGCTCAATGTAATAAAGTGGTTATGGTTTCGCAAGGAGATGGGCCAATTGGTGCGACCAAGCTGACTGGAGAAATTCTCGATATTATTAATAAAGTGAGGTCATCCATCGACACTATTGCTGGCATTCCACCACCTGTAGCAGTCGCACCTGTAGCTGCCGCTCGTTAATTGCCCTACAATTTCAACGCATTTATGACATTTACATTTTTACTTGCATCTAAAGCTAATTTTATAAATTTTACAATCATCTAAATTCTCCTAGTCATATTGATTTTCTTCCTACCATATGCTTATTAACTTTATAACAAGTTTATCAATATTATTTACTGAAAACCAAGTCTGGAATTTTCACTTTATTTACTTTAATATTTCATTGCTTACTAAATTACTTCCTTGACACACTGTTCAATCCAGTACGAAAATAAATGTCTTTGCATTCCCATTTGTATTTTTTTGTTAACTTAATCAATTTATTTGAATCATTACAAATTTTGTTGCCTGTTTTGTTATGAATTATAATTTTTCATTCTGCAAAAGACAATATGATGATACAAAACGTGAAACTTCCGATGCAATTAACGTTTTACAAGCTCTATTATGTATAGTTCCAACTGTCGTAGGTTTTTTGTTCTCCAGAGTAAATTTACAATAATCCAACCATATTTGATGATCATTTTCTCCGAAATAACTAATTAAATCTTCATAAATATTCACAATTCTTTTATAATCGATTGGATTTTGATTTCGTTCAATTTGAATCATTTCATTGAAAAAAGATGCAACCGCAGGAGGATGATGTTTATATTTATCGTAATAATTTCGAGCTAGTTCTAGCCCATTCTTTTTGAGTTCAATCGATTTTCTCAATAATTCAGGTTTCAGCAATGAAGAAATTTTACGTTGAGTCACTAAACAACTGCCTCCTCCAAGTAATTCGGAAAAATATTTCTCAATTCTTTTGATGACTTCAGTAGGGTGTAAGTGTTTAGATGACCATTCGATGAAGAGATTCCAGACATCGTCAATAGTTTTCTTTTTCATATTTCTGATTATCAATCCAGATTGTTCTATCTTTTCTTCCATCTCGTCTTCATCCTGGTCGATCTTGTAATCAATGCTTTTGAAAGCTAGAGGAAAAAGATGTTTACATCCTCCTTGGAAGTAACCCTCGTAGAGAGAACTTTTAAACGCAAGTACCAAATATCCGCGTACTTTGACCACTTTTCACATCCTTTGGCCATAAGATTATCCATTTGTGCAAAATTATCTTTGATTTGTAAGGCGAGAATCCACTCGAGAAAAGCATGTCTAGACATCAATCCTGATCTCCAGCATTCATCAAATATCAGCAGTAAGTTGTCTAACAACTTTTCTTGGTCTTCTCCATCAGCAGACTTGGATAACAATCTTAAATTGAAACTTATGAATAAATTCCACATTTTAACTGTAGGAACTTTGTCAATACCCATTCGGTAAATATTGACTGCCAATTCAATCCGCTTTTCTTCTGGTGCAAATGATTCTAGATCGTCTTCAGATAAATTTTTGTACCGACAAGCATAATATTGATCCATTACACAATGAGCTTTGATGTCATATAACTCTTCGGTATCAGGAAAGTTTTCTTCTAAAATCTTTATCATCTCTACTTTAACTGGAGTTCGCAAACCCGGTTTAAATTTATCAAGAATACCTAAAAAACCTTTCACAGTAGCCAATTTTTTGGATAATACAGGGACAGCATTCTTAAAAACAATGACTGCTATTTTGCCGCTTACCACTGCATCACTTTCGTCTAAGGTAAAATTAACTGAAAAAGAATAGAGAAAATTTATAAGCACAAGATATTGATAAAGCATTCATAATTTAATCATACCTTTTGAAATATTCTGGTATTCTTCACTGTCTAAATCTTGTCCCAAAATTTCTTGACGTTTTCGAACCATATCGGAATGCAACAACTCAAATCTAAAGTATTCTTCCCAAAGCTTAATTGAATCGGGATTATCTTGTAAGCTAGTTTGCAGCAAATTACGAGCAACGGTTGGCATACGCATTTCCTCAAATTGATATTTAGCAGCAGCAATCCAAACTTCCTCTTTGTCAGGATGAACTTGCAACATACGAACATAAACTTTACTGGTGTCCTCTCTGTGACCCATTTTGCGGCAAAAGTTAATCCAAGTGTACCAAAGGACAAGATCGTGTTGGTTGGAATATACAACTTTTCTGAACAGTTTTTTAACCAAATTGATTAGCCTTATTTCAATCTCTTTATACTTCAACATATTAATACATTTTACTTTACGTTTTTTCATCAAATCTAACAGGGTTTGTACATATTGAATATATTTGAGATAGTCATGTTTTGTTTTACTGGGCTTTTGAATTTTGTATTCAAATGATCGTATATCATTAACAATTTTTTTAACTTCTACAGCAGAGAACAATTTCACTTCTCTAAAGCTCACAAAAACATCAAGCAACTCTTCAAGATGATATTGAACAACTTCAGCCATGGTTAAGACAAACTGAACAATTCAAAAAATCACAAAATAAAATAAACAAAATACAATAAATTAACACAGCAGATGATCAAAAAACACAAACAAATTGTCTCGTAAAATCATGTCACATGGACCATGTGAATGGTAGCCAAGCAACTTTAAAGCAAGCAAACCAGCAATAAAGTAGCGTCATCTACCAACTAAAAAAAACAAAGTTAACGAAATTATCAATTAATTAAGATTTATAAACTCAACAAAATAGCTTTGATACTTTTACAAATGATTGAATAGATAACAAGAAAATTAAAAATTGATTTGATAAAATAACAAAAGTATCAAAAGTCTAAATAAACGAGAAACCCGTAATGCATAACAACAACCTTTAGTAATAATATTAATGATAAAAAATCAAGTAAAAAATCATCCTTTTAATAAAAAAAGATTACGATAAAAATTTTAACAGCAAGATACTTTAAAATCCAATGATTCAGGTAAAAAATTAAAATGTAAACTTCATTAAGTTAGTTTGAAATGTCAATAAATCGTAACTTTAAAGGACCAACTGGAACGTTTATGAAACGAGTTTTAGCTCGGAATGGCTCATCATCATCAAATTCAACGCGAAAATTCCTTAAAATTTTGGCAATTAAAATGTAAAGTTCTAATTCAGATAAACGTCTTCCTATGCACATTCTAGCTCCATAACCGAAAGGAAGCATAGCAAATGGTGACGCTTTTGGCCAGTTTCCTCGTTCCAAAGTTAACCACCTTTCAGGGATAAACTCATTAGGTCGAGGAAAGTTTGATTCCTGCATACAAGCCACTTGATTTTGAACAATTATCATGGTTCCAGTTGGTATATGAAAACCTCTAATTGTCATATCTCGAGTTGTAACTCTTCCAGTTCCAATTGAAAAAGGATTGATTCTCATTGATTCTTTAACACAGGCCTTTAAATATTTCATTTGTTGAAGACTTTCAACGGAAATAGGTTCTTTGCCATTCGGGAATATTTCAAATAATTCTTTGCGAACTTGATCTTGACATTTCTGGTTACATGAAAGATGATAGAGAGCAAAAGCGACGACAAATGAGGTTGTATCGAAAGCAGCCAAGAACAAATCCATTATTATTGTAAAAATATCTTTTTTTGTAGCTTCGGGTTGATTAAACAATTGAGACACAATAGATTTGGCTCCATGAATAGAAGTTGAATTGTGATCAATGTTTTCAATGAATTTAGATATTATATCACCCATGACATCCTGCGATTTAACCAACCTTTTATAGTCAGAGGTTGGAAAATATTGCCACAGGTTAGTTGCTGCCAATTCAGTAGCCATAATTGCCTCATGAGTCTCATGAATTGCGCCAAATAAAGCTTCACTTTCACTTGTTCCTTTGAGATTCAGACATCCAAGTTGTTGACCAACAAATACTCGTCCATTGGTTTCTAGAGCCCACCTGTAGAGATGCGGCATTAAATTTTCAACTGAACCGGAGAGACTTCTAATTTCAAGTATATTAGATAATAATTGGTCAGCTGTCAAACTAATTTCAGGAATGAATTGATTTATCTGGGATTGATTGAGTAACATCGACTGCACAAGCTTCACATACCGTGTTTGGAGACGTAAACGAGCGTAGTTGATATTATTTTCGCGCCTTTTCCAGGTGATAAACTGAATAAAAGATTATACGCTTTAATCATTCAAAGGATTATTGAACACTAAACACAGCTAACAGGAACATTAAGGCAACGAACTATGAACAATGGCATGAAATGAAGATATAATAATCGGAATCATCAGAATACTCACTAACAATCAGTTCCATTAAATAGCAAGATTGATGACATTACTTTTACTAAAGTTTATTTAAAATAATTTACTTTAACACTAAAATGGTCAATAAATCGGATAAATCACAATTTACTTCATATCGATAAAATTGGTCGGTACATTGATTGGATTTGGACATTGTTTGTGACTGGCAGTACTCATTGGTTCAATCCAGTACGAAAATAAATATCTTTGCATTCCCATTTGTATTTTTTCGTTAAACAATTTATTTAAATTACATTTTTTGTTATGAATTATAATTTTTATTCTGCAAAAGACAATATGATGATACAAAACGTGAAACTTCCGATGCAATTAACGTTTTACAAGCTCTATTATGTATAGTTCCAACTGTCGTAGGTTTTTTGTTCTCCAGAGTAAATTTACAATAATCCAACCATATTTGATGATCATTTTCTCCGAAATAACTAATTAAATCTTCATAAATATTAACTATTCTTTTATAATCAATTGGATTTTGATTTCGTTCAATTTGAATCATCTCTTTGAAAAAAGATGCAACCGCAGGAGGATGATGTTTATATTTATCGTAATAATTTCGAGCTAGTTCTAGCCCATTCTTTTTGAGTTCAATCGATTTTCTCAATAATTCAGGTTTCAGCAATGAAGAAATTTTACGTTGAGTCACTAAACAACTGCCTCCTCCAAGTAATTCGGAAAAATATTTCTCAATTCTTTTGATGACTTCAGTAGGGTGTAAGTGTTTAGATGACCATTCGATGAAGAGATTCCAGACATCGTCAATAGTTTTCTTTTTCATATTTCTGATTATCAATCCAGATTGTTCTATCTTTTCTTCATCTTCGTCTTCATCCTGGTCGATCTTGTAATCAATGCTTTTGAAAGCTAGAGGAAAAAGATGTTTTACATCCTCCTTGGAAGTAACCCTCGTAGAGAGAACTTTTAAACGCAAGTACCAAATATCCGCGTACTTTGACCACTTTTCACATCCTTTGGCCATAAGATTATCCATTTGTGCAAAATTATCTTTGATTTGCAAGGCGAGAATCCACTCGAGAAAAGCATGTCTAGACATCAACTCTGATCTCCAGCATTCATCAAATATCAGCAGTAAGTTGTCTAACAATTTTTCTTGGTCTTCTCCGACAGCAGACTTGGATAACAACCTTAGATTGAAACTTATGAATAAATTCCACATTTTAACTGTAGGAACTTTGGTAATACCCTTTCGGTAAATATTGAAGGCCAATTCAATCCGCTTTTCTTCTGGTGCAAATGATTCTTGATCGTCTTCAGATAAATTTTTGTAACGACAAGCATAATATTGATCCATTACACAATGAGCTTTGATGTCATATAACTCTTCGGTATCAGGAAAGTTTTCTTCTAAAATCTTTATCATCTCTACTTTAACTGGAGTTCGCAAACCAGGTTCAAATTCATCAAGAATATCAAAAAAACCTTTCGCAGCAGCCAATTTTTTGGATAATACAGGGACAGAATTCTTAAAAACAATGACTGCTATTTTGCCGCTTACCACTGCATCACTTTCGTCCAGGGTAAAATTAACTGAAAAAGAATAGAGAAAATTTATAAGCACAAGATAATTTCATTCATAATTTAATCATACCTCTTGAAATATTCTGGTATTTTTCACTGTCTAAATCTTGTCCCAAAATTTCTTGACGTTTTCGAACCATATCGGAATGCAACAACTCAAATCTAAAGTATTCTTCCCAAAGCTTAATTGAATCGGGATTATCTTGTAAGCTAGTTTGCAGCAAATTACGAGCAACGGTTGGCATACGCATTTCCTCAAATTGATATTTAGCAGCAGCAATCCAAACTTCCTCTTTGTCAGGATGAACTTGCAACATACGAACATAAACTTTACTAATGTCCTCTCTGAGACCCATTTTGCGGCAAAAGTTAATCCAAGTGTACCAAAGGACAAGATCGTGTTGGTTGGAATATACAACTTTTCTGAACAGTTTTTTTACCAAATTGATGAGCCTTATTTCAATCTCTTTATACTTCAACATATTAATACATTTTACTTTACGTTTTTTCATCAAATCTAACAGGGTTTGCACATATTGAATATATTTGAGATAGTCATGTTTTGTTTTACTGGGCTTTTGAATTTTGTATTCAAATGATCGTATATCATTAACAATTTTTTTAACTTCTTCAGCAGAGAACAATTTCACTTCTCTAACGCTCACAAAAACATCAAGCAACTCTTCAAGATGATATTGAACAACTTCAGCCATGGTTAAGACAAACTGAACAATTCAAAAAATCACAAAATAAAATAAACAAAATACAATAAATTAACACAGCAGATGATCAAAAATCACAAACAAATTGTCTCGTAAAATCATGTCACATGGACCATGTGAATGGTAGCCAAGCAACTCTAGACAAGCAAGCCTTACTTATAAAGTAGCGTCATCTACCAACTAAAAAAAACAAAGTTAACGAAATGATCAATTAATTAACATTTATAAAACTCAACAAAATAGCTTTGCTACTTTTACAAATGATTGAATAGATAACAATTAAATTAAAAATTGATTTGATAAAATAACAGAAGTAGCAAAAGTTTAACTAAACAAGAATACCCGTAAGGTATAACAATAATCCGAATATTTTTTGTCCACTAACCATTGCATCAACTCGGTCTATTATTGCCATTTCAAATTGATAGCATCTTCAATGGAATATGCTTAAATATTATAACAATTATCTCAACAGGTTGATTATTGATTTAATCTGAGATTGTTAACCAGAGTTTTGACATTCAAACAGCCAAAATTTATAAATGTGTTCTGTGTTAATTCATCAAAAAGACAATAATCAAAATAATATAACAGTTCAACCTTTAATTTAAAGGTCCTTTAGTAATATTAATGATACAAAAATCAAATAAAAAATCATCCTTTTAATAAAAAAAAGATTACGATAAAAATTTTAACAGCAAGATAATTTCAAAATTCAAAGACGATTCAAGTACAAAATTAAAATGTAAACTTCATTAAGTTTTAGCTCGGAATGGCACATTATCATCAAATTCAACGCGAAAATTCCTTAAAATTTTGGCAATTAAAATGTAAAGTTCTAATTCAGATAAACAATTGAGACACAATAGATTTGGCTCCATGAATAGAAGTTGAATTGTGATCGATGTTTTCAATGAATTTAGATATTATATCACCCATGACATCCTGCGATTTAACCAACCTTTTATAGTCAGAGGTCGGAAAATATTGCCACAGGTTAGTTGCTGCCAATTCAGTAGCCATGATTGCTTCATGAGTCTCATGAATTGCGCCGAATAAAGCTTCACTTTCACTTGTTCCATTGAGATTCAGACATCCAAGTTGTTGACCAACAAATACTCGTCCGTTGGTTTCTAGAGCCCACCTGTAGAGATGCGGCATTAAATTTTCAACTGAACCGGAGAGACTTCTAATTTCAAGTATATTAGATATTAATTGGTCAGCTGTCAAACTAATTTCAGGAATAAATTGATTTATCTGGGATTGATTAAGTAACATTGACTGCACAAGCTTCCTAGATCGATACCAAGCATCTCCATTTTCAGTGAACATTCCACCAGATGAATAAATATGAGGTCTATCATGACGGTATTTGCAAAGTGCTCGGTGTGAACGACGATAAGGATATTTCCCTTCATTGCGAAAAACTGAGTCCATGTCAGAAGGATCAAAGACATGAAGGATACTGAATTTTCCAAAAAGTACTTCTCGAACCAATGGACCATATTTCTTTAAATTGGCCTCACAATTTTCTGGTGTTTTTTCAATATCATATTCGCCGATATAAGGTAAATAACGCCAAGTATTCCCTATTAAGGGCATGGGCTTAGGACCGGGAATTTGATTATAAGGTTTTGCTTGACATACCGTGTTTGGAGATGTAAATGAGCGAGTTGATATTATTTTCGCGGCTTTTCCAGGTGATAAACTTAATAAAAGATTATACGCTTTAATCATCCAAAGGATTATTGAAAACTAAACACAGCTAACAGGAACATTAAGGCAACGAACTATGAACAATGGCATGAAATGAAGATATATTAATCGGAATCATCAGAATACTCACTAACAATCAGTTCCATTTAATAGTATGATTGATGACATTACTTTTATTAGAGTTTATTTAAAATAATTTACTCTAGCACTAAAATGGTCAATAAATCGGATAAATCACAATTTACTTCATATCGATTAAATTGGTCGATACATTGATTGGTTTTGGAGATTGTTTGTGACTGGCAGTACTCATTGGTTCAATCCAGTACGAAAATAAATATCTTTGCATTCCCATTTGTATTTTTTTGTTAACTTAATCAATTTATTTAAATTATATTTTTTGTTATGAATTATAATTTTTATTCTGCAAAAGACAATATGATGATACAAAACGTGAAACTTCCGATGCAATTAACGTTTTACAAGCTCTATTATGTATAGTTCCAACTGTTGTAGGTTCTTTGTTTTCCAGAATAAATTTACAATAATCCAACCATATTTGATGATCATTTTCTCCGAAATAACTAATTAAATCTTCATAAATATTCACAATTCTTTTATAATCAATTGGATTTTGATTTCGTTCAATTTGAATCATTTCATTGAAAAAAGATGCAACCGCAGGAGGATGATGTTTATATTTATTGTAATAATTTCGAGCTAGTTCTAACCCATTCTTTTTGAGTTCAATCGATTTTCTCAATAATTCAGGTTTCAGCAATGAAGAAATTTTACGTTGAGTCACTAAACAACTGCCTCCTCCAAGTAATTCGGAAAAATATTTCTCAATTCTTCTGATGACTTCAGTAGGGTGTAAGTGTTTAGATGCCCATTCAATGAAGAGATTCCAGACATCGTCAATAGTTTTCTTTTTCATATTTCGGATTATCATTCCAGATTGTTCTATCTTTTCTTCATCTTCGTCTTCATCCTGGTCGATCTTGTAATCAATGCTTTTGAAAGCTAGAGGGAAAAGATGTTTTACATCCTCCTTGGAAGTAACCCTTGTAGAGAGAACTTTTAAACGCAGGTACCAAATATCCGCGTACTTTGACCACTTTTCACATCCTTTGGCCATAAGATTATCCATTTGTGCAAAATTATCTTTGATTTGTAAGGCGAGAATCCACTCGAGAAAAGCATGTCTAGACATCAACTGTGATCTCCAGCATTCATCAAATATCAGCAGTAAGTTGTCTAACAATTTTTCTGGGTCTTTTCCATCAGCAGATTCGGATAACAATCTTAAATTGAAACTTATGAATAAATTCCACATTTTAACGGTAGGCACTTTGTCAGTACCCATTCGGTAAATACTAACTGCCACTTCGATCCGCTTTCTTTTGGTGCAAAAGATTCTGGCTCGTCTTCAGATAAATTTTTGTACCGACAAGCATAAGATTGATCCACTAGTCCTTGAGCGATGATGTCATATAACTCTTCAGTATCAGGAAAGTTTTCTTCTAAAATCTTTATCATCTCTACTTTAACTGGAGTTCGCAAACCAGGTTCTAATTTATCAAGAATATAGAAAAAACCTTTCGCAAGAGCCAATTTTTTGGATAGTACAGGGACAGCATTCTTAAAAACAATGACTGCTATTTTGCCACTTACCACTGCATCACTTTCGTCTAGGGTAAAATTAACTGAAAAAGAATAGAGAAAATTTATAAGCACAAGATAATTTCATTCATAATTTAATCATACCTTTAGAAATATTCTGGTATTTTTCACTGTCTAAATCTTGTGCCAAGATTTCATGACGTTTCCGAACAATCTCGAAATGCAACAACTCAAATTTAAAGTATTCTTCCCAAAGCTTAATTGAATCGGGATTATCTTGTAAGCCAGTTTGCAGCAAATTACGAGCAACGGTTAGCATACGCATTTCCTCAAATTGATGTTTAGCAGCAGCAATCCAAACTTCCTCTTTATCAGGGTGAACTTGCAACATACGAGTATAAACTTTACTGGTGTCCTCTCTGAGACCCATTTCGCGGCAAAAATTAATCCAAGTGTACCAAAGGACAAGATCCTGTTGGTTGGAATAGACAACTTTTCTGAGCAGTTTTTTAACCAAATTGATGAGTCTAATTTCAATCTCTTTATACTTCAACATATTGATACATTTTACTTTACGTTTTTTCATCAAAAGTAACAGGCTTTGCACATATTGAATATATTTGAGATAGTCATGCTTTGTTTTACTGGGCTTTTGAATTTTGTATTCATATGATCGTATATCATTAACAATGGTTTTAACTTCTACAGCAGAGAATAATTTCACTTCTCTAAAGCTGACAAAAACATCAAGCAACTCTTCAAGATGATATTGAACAACTTCAGCCATGGTTAAGACAAACTGAACAATTCAAAAAATCACAAAATACAATAAATTAACACAGTAGATGATCAAAAATCACAAACAAATTGTCTCGTAAAATCATGTCACATGGACCATGTGAATGGTAGCCAAGCAACTCTAGACAAGCAAGCCTTACTTATAAAGTAGCGTCATCTACCAACTAAAAAAAACAAAGTTAACGAAATGATCAATTAATTAACATTTATAAAACTCAACAAAATAGCTTTGCTACTTTTACAAATGATTGAATAGATAACAATTAAATTAAAAATTGATTTGGTAAAATGACAAAAGTATCAAAAGTTTAAATAAACGAGAAAACCCGTAATGCATAACAATAATCCGAATATTTGAGCCTAAAGAAAGTAATTTAATGCCATTTGATGAATAAATTAGCCATTTTAAATTTGATAACTTCCAATTTTGCAATGAAGATTGAAACATGTATCTTAAATGACCAAAATTTGATCCAATTTGACCTAGAAAAAGGAAACAAGAAAGAAATTTGCAATTTTCACGTTTCTCGTCCACTAGCCATTGCATTAACTCGGTCTATTATTGCCATTTCAAATTGATAGCATCTTCAATGGAATATGCTTAAATATTAATAACAATTATCTCAACAGGTTAAAAATTGATTGAATCTGAAATAGTTAACTAGAGGTTAGCATAAGAGAAAAAAACAAGCCAATTATATATACAGCTAAATGCATCAAGGCTTTGCCTTTTATTACTTTTTTGGTTCCTAATTTTTTCTTCCACCTCCTCCTCCTCATCATCATCATCCCTGTGAATCTGGTGAAAAATATCTGGGCTCAGTTTAAAAATGAGGTCAAGATCTACAAACACAAGAAGAGAGATGAATGCGCGAGTTACAAAGAAAACTAACTGATCCATTCAACATCATCTTCATCTACTATTCTTATCTGAAACATCTCTTTTTTACTCATCTTTTCAATCAAATCCTTTTCCCTCATTTAACCCAATTTAATGTGCTGATTAAACTGAACAATTATGAAAATAATAAACTATGCAAGATAGAAACAAAGAAATGGAAAGCAAAACTTGCAGGCAAAAAAGTAGCCAAAGCTGAAGGCAACATTTGTTGAATCGTACATTGGGTTTACGGGTTGAAGCCAAGCAACCTACAACTTTCAACCGAGTCATGCACCTTTCCTAGGTTGCTATTTGTACATCAAGCCAGGTCTTCACATGTAAAGCAAATAATGAAACAAAATTGACTGGGACAAGTGTTGTTGACGTCATAAGAAGGTTTATAAATGTACTAAAAGGATGTAAACGCTGTAAACGAGTGAGATGATGATGAAAGTGAGAGTGAAAAATATAATTTTGAAAGATAGACTAGGTAATGGTGTCATCAATACCCTGGGATTGATCGATACAGCTTGACCTGAATTCCGGGAAAAATGCAGCTCAACCCCCTGAATCCATTGAGAGTAGAAAAATATTTTTACTCTCAACCCTTGAACATCTCTTTCTTTTACCTCTTTCTCCTTCTCTTTTTCCTATCATTCCCTTTTCATCTTCACTCTTAGCATCCACCTTTTATCCTTGACTCTTGACATGACGATTTTTCCTTGAGAATTGAGTTTCTCATCATATGAACTGCAACACAAATAGCACATATAAAGAGGGAGTAAAAAAGAGAGCGTAAAAAATGATAACAAAATAAGGTTCAAATTTGTTGCTACTCTTTTTGTATCATTTATCCTGAACATTGCTATTCAATTTAACACAAGGACTAACCATGCTAACACCATCAATATCAACATTGTAATCTACTAATAATGTTATTCATTGTTTACAGAAAAATGAACAAAAAAATGAACAAAATTTGCAATTTTAATTTACAAACTGCCTTGACTTTACTCGATGATTCAAGTTTAGTAACCATTAACTGATTTTGTTTTGTTCATTGTTTAATGCCTATTCACTGATGATGCTTGTCTTGCAATTGATTAGCAAGTTGAGGAGCAAATTACAATTCATTTCAATGCAACATTTCAAAGTAAACTTCAATTGTAAACATAAAACTGATTCAATATTAGATGTCAGCATTTTTTACCTCTGGTTTCATTTTCATCATCTTGAACAATTTCCCTTTCTTCTCACTCATCATCAATACCCTGAAAAACCTTGACCTCAACTCATCCTTCGTCTGGAGGTTATCCAGGGATTCATCAGATTTATCTCAACTCTTTCTTTCTCCTGCTATTCTTGCTCCGCATCTTTGTCAACCTACTATTATGATGGTGTAATTGTGATCAAGATGAATCTGCAAATGAACATGCAAAAATATTGATTGTTAAAAATGAACGCAAAACAAATGGTTGAAACCAATTTTTGTTGTAATTAAAAAAATCTTTTTTTTCTCATTTTATTTTCATTTATATATATTTATATTTAGAATCACTTTTGGGTTCAAATTTTGTTTCGTTTTTATATTCATTTTGATTCATATTGATTCATTTACTCTCTCCTTACTCCTTTTCATGGTAACTTTTGTTGTTGTTGTTTTTTCCGGTGAGAGTTTAAGGTTAGTTGTTGTGGTCATTATCAAGGTTCAGCTGTTGGGTTAAAAGGTTCAATATTTTGAAACAATAAGAGGAACAGCAAGAAGAGCCAGAAATTAATTGATTGATTAACCTTTTCCTTTCCTTTAACTGTACATGGTTTTATCATGATTAAGCTGAAATTTGCATTTTCTTTTTTTTATATTATAAACTTGTCAGCTAATTGTTCAAGGATGGATTGCATTATCAATTTAATTCCTATCTCTTCTGTAAAATGGTAATAATAGTAATTAGAGAGTTGTAAATATTAATAAGATTTTCAATGTTGCGTTATATTTTCAGGTTAAGAGATGTAAGGAGAGGAAAAGGTGATTGTGATAAAATAAGACAGAGAAATGGACCTTTTTTTGTTCATAACAGACAAATCAATCAGAGGGTTTATAAGCAAAAAACTAATTGTTAGTGAAGATTATCACTTGAAAGCATTATCTACGGATTTTAAATTGAAGAGCAATAAGATACATTATTGACCTTATCGTCTTCGTCTTCACCGAGATTGGCATCTTCAATTGGGGTAAATGAAAAAACAATCCAATTTGTTTCCTTGATCATGAAGATGCAGTTTTTTTCCAAGATGAGTTTTTTGCTCACTTTGCTTGAAAGATTGAATCAATGGCTTTGCAAAAAAAGAAAGGGTTTCTCTGCCTTGGAATGGTCTTTTTGAGTTTATACATTAACATAACTCATTAGTATTGATAAAAGGGAGGGAAGAAATCGGAGGAACAGAGACAGTGAAAGTACGTGAGAGAGAAAAGTGATTGAGCGGTAAAAATTCAATTGGTAAAGCAATTGGATAGCACAAATGATTATCGGTCAATCGTCAATCTTCTGATTCTCAGGATTTAATTATTGTTTGGCTTTGTGATTGTAGTTCTTTTATCGCTTTGTCTGGCTTCTTTTCATCATTCTCGGAGTCACTTTGGGATCGAGTTCTGTTTCCCCATACATTTGATTAGCGAAAAAATATATTTATAATTGAAAATGTATGTATAGAGTTGGGGTTGAAACATCGGTTAGATTTTAATCTTTCAACGTGTTTTGGCGATGAATATCATCCATTTTTCTCTTTGTCCTCCAGAAGAAAAATGAAACGAAAAGATGAAGTAGTTTCTTTTCACACTTCATTTTCACCAAAAAAAAGGTGTAAAAAAGTTGAATTTATAACAAAGGAAAAAAGAATAAATCTTGATAACTTGGGCAAAAGTCATGATCATTATCACGTCACGTATTGATTGCTTTCAAACGCGAATGAACCAACAAAACTGAATTAACCGGAATAAGATTCTTGTCACTTTTGATTTCCATGGGCAAAAAAATTGTTACCCATTGAATTTGGGAAAACTTATGATGCGTTTTAGTGTTTTAGTTTTATGGAAAGTAGAAGAAAGAACTTATAATGTTGATTAAAGGCATGAGAAAAATTGAAGAAAGTTGGAAATGAAGATGAAAGTAAGAAAGGAAAGGAGATGAGTGAAGATAAAGATAGAAAAGAAGGACCAGAAAAAAAGATAATGACCATGCCTTGCTGGATGAACAATCAATTTGCTGTCCAAGTTTGATTGCCAACCAAAGTTGACTTGAACCGTTGGGTTTCTTCAAAAACTAATTCTTTCAGGCGTTCTTTCGGGAGATCATCCAATTCCATTTCAAATCGGAAAGGCTCATCAGCAATTGGCTCATCTCCAGGATCATAATATTGTTCAAGATAGGGGTGGGCCAATGCTTGTTCCACTGTGATTCTTTTGTTAGGATTGAATGTCAACATTTTGTCAAGAAGATCAAGTGCTGCAAAAAAAATAATGCATTAGTTTTAATTTCAATTTGAATAGTAGAGAAAAAAAGCTAAAGAGGACTCAACATACCTTTATCATCGGCATTTTCATATAATTGGAAAAAGGGTACTTTTTCTTTGTGCGGTAATGATTGTAAATAGCTTCTGGCCTTATCATTAATGATACAGTCCAGGTCTTCTTGAGAGGGCGATCCTAATATACTGAGTATATGATTCAATTGATCCAAATCTGATATAGCGGAAGATATAAATTACAATGAATATTAGCTTGCAAAATGTAAATAGTTTAAGAAATGCAAATTATTGCAAAAATCAAAATATTATTCGGACTACTTACAATGTTTACCAGGAAAAATAGGTCTGTTGGAAATCATTTCGGCAAGGATGCAACCAACAGACCAAATATCAACTAAACAAAATTGAGAAAATGTACAATTAGTTTTGCTTTTATATATAAACAAACAAAAGTGGAACATTAAATAGATAACTGCAAAAGATTTTCGCAAATTGCAATGAGTTACTCACTTGATTTGGTGTAACCTTTGCTGTTAAGCATAATTTCTGGAGCTCTGTACCAACGAGTGGCAACATACTCGGTCAAAAACCCAGTATGATCGTGCTCCGGATCAGCTACACGAGCTAGGCCAAAATCACAAATTTTGAGATCACAAGTAGTATTTAGAAGCAAATTGCTTGGCTTTAGGTCACGATGGAGTACATTAGCAGAATGAATATACTTCAGACCACGGAGTATTTGGTACAGGAAGTAGCATATATGGTCATTACTTAAATTTTGGGTTTTCAACAATTTATATAAGTCTGTTTCCATTAGACATTGTACAATGTAAACATCTTTCATCTGATCGATTGTAGGCGCTCTAATGATATCGCGGATATCGATTATCTAACAAAGAATATTTAACAAATAGCAAAAAAAGAAATTGCGAAATTGAAAAAGAAAGTTCACAAGACATATGAAGCAAAAAAAGAGTTCAAAAGATGAGGGAGAAGCATAGGTAAAGTAAAGTCTTGACCGATACAAAGAAATAACTATAGATAGTTACAATGTTATTCTGTTGGGGAAAAAGGCACAAAGAAGTTGACCTCTTTACGTTGACTTACATTTTCATGTCTGAAGCGAGTTAATATCTTGATTTCCCGTAGAGTCCGTTGACAATATGTCTGATGCTCAAATGGACTGATCTTTTTAATAGCTACCTTATGTTTTGTTATTGTGTCCGTTGCAGAACTGAATGAAAATCAATAAAAATTGAAAATGGTCATTGAGGGATTTAAAAAGACAAAGAAAAAATGGAATGCAATTATGTAAAAATAAAGAGAGTTGTGGTAAGGAGAGAAATATGATGAAAGACGATAGTTTGAATGAAAGAAGGTGAAAGGCAAGGGAATGAAAGGGAATGAAAGAAGAAATGTCATTAGAAAAATTGAGTGATAGATACAAAACGAGGAAAGAGTAAAAATGATAGAGAAGAAGAAAATGAAAGTGGAAAAGTAAGAGAATGAGAAAGAAAAAAATGTTGGGAGGTAAACAAAAGGTAATGAGAGAGAGAGAGGAAAAAAATATAAATGAGAAAAAATGCAAAATAGAAAGGATTGAGTATGCAACAAAAAAGCAGATAAAAGGTTTGATACTTACACAACCATACCATAAGCTCCTTCGCCAATATATTGTAGATCTACATAACGAGGTCCAACCTCGAAAATCTGACCTCTGATTGCTTCTCCCATCGTGTGAAGATACACTTTTGATGTTTATTGAAAAAAACAAAAGGTAAAAGACAATTGAGAGAGAGAGCGAGAGAGAAAATAAGTCGGAAGAGAGAGAGAGAAGAGAAAGTAAAATACAAGATTGCTTAAAACACACTCCACTCAACAAGAGACTCACTTTCTGATTGCCAAAAGTAAACTGTTTTCAAGTGAACAGAAAGATCCAAGACTACTCAATACCTTGTATCAAGATCTTTTTATTGAGGCGCAACATTTGATTATCTAACTGAGTGCATAATGTAAAGTTACTAAATTATTGGCGAAA
Organism: Tetranychus urticae; assembly: GCF_000239435.1. Next base: position 1,155,817 of record NW_015449934.1, read on the forward strand.
TTGAACAAATTTATACAAAATTGATCAGTAATTATTAATCTAAATGATGAAAATATACTTAATCAACTTTAAATATATGGTGTAGTGTTTTATTTGGATAAATTTTCTTTCTCTTGTTGTATCGCTTAAATATTTTGTCTGTAATACTTTTACTTGTAGTGATAATTTTGGACCTTTTTGTACCGTATTATTATTAATTAAAAGAGATTTGACAATTTGATTTTTGAAACAACAATTGCAATAATTTATTTTACAGCAATTCTATGACTTGAATTGACAGTTTTCACTTGGACTGAAAGTCAAAAGTGATTAAGTGATAACAGTATATTGCTGATTGCCTGGCCAACAATTTTTTGACGATAATGGTTATAATTTAAATGCTAATTGATCAAAATTATGAAGATTTGTGAAATTGCTTATTCATTTTTTGATTAACTCAAGAACTAACAATTTCAAGGGTTATACAACATAATGCAAAGAAATGATATGTGAATTATACAGAATAAAGTCTCAAATGATAGAAAGTGAAACACCGGGTTAAATTGATAGTGAAACATTTCGAGGAGAGAGAGAAACAAATGATGAAGCCAAAGAAAAAAAAACATGATAGACATGAAGATGGGATTATCAGCTATTCAAAGTCCATGCTGTGTTATTAGATTACATTTCGTTGATCGACCTTGGTTAAATCAGAGATTTTATAACAATGTTTTGGTGTATTTAAGCTCGAAATGAGAAATGCAATTCATGATGGTATATAAAGATGTGAATTGATGGAGAGATAAGCATTGGATGTAGGCAACGAACAACAAATTATGTTATCACATAAAAATGGTGCTTAAATCTAATTATTAAGCTACGGAGTGAACAAAATGTTTGGTGGATAATAAAAAGATGAATTGTTGAATTATCTTCTATCTTCAATCAACAAATTTAAAATTGTATTTGTCGAGCGTCTGTTGGGTTCTGTTCTACTGGACAGTAAGGACATTTCAATTTATTTCCAATGGTTAATTTGTTGAGTGCATCTTTAGAAATGACATGACCACAAATCAATTTCATCGGTGGGTTAGAATCATTGCTTTGTTGACGTAAAATAGGACAAGCGAAAATTGAATGGTATTGAGAATTTTTCCCTAAATCAATAGGAATAGGTAGTTCATCTTTTGTCGTCCAAACACTTGGAACCGAGCTTTGAAGCATTACTTGGCGAAGATTTAATAAAGCCGGTAAAGCGATTGTTCCAGCGTTGAAAGTCACACTCAAAGGGCTTTCTACAGACATACCTAGAAGTGAACAAGCATCTCGGGTAAATATATCACAGATTTCATTCCAATTGATTGGATCGAGTAAATGGCTGTAAGGCGATTGGGCAATACCAGATTTAAGAAAAACTAGACTACCCATGAGAGACTGCATTTCCTTCTCATGGTCATCAGCGAATGATTGAAAATTTTGTCTAGCATACTCAATCATTTCCTTCTGTTTATGAACACCTTGTCGCAAGTATTCAATAAATTGGAGTCTATGTAACTTGAATTCCAGTTGAGTATGACGATCACCTAGCTTTTCCTTATTAGCTTTGATCCATTCCAATGCTGGTTTAACATTATGCTTTTTAAGACCAGCTAAAATGTCATTTAGCTCAGAAAATGGATTCTTCTTTTCTTCAGGAACGGATATCTTAGCTTCTCTCATCAGCTCCTCTCCTATTTCCAACATCCCTTGTCTTAGAAAATGTTCTATGATTGCTTGATTTAATAGATACGGATTGAGACCTTCCTGTTTAAATGTGTCTGATGTCAAATGAGAATAGTTGGAGATGAAATTTTTATCTAAAACTTTGCCGACTTTGGATACAGCCCCGTGAATTTCCCGATGGTTCATTGCTACTTGAGAAATTGTGTCGCGAATTTTAGCGATATTTTGGTTAATTATTACTGTCTGAATACCAGAAAGTTCACATTGATTAGATGCTGTGAATGAAAGATTGGAACATAAATTAAATCTTGATTCGTCAAATATCGAAGAAATAAAAAAGATACTTACTGCTTAAAAAGATCAGATCTCGTTGAAGTTTTTGTAGATTTGTTATGAGATCCATAAGGATTTGGTCAGTTTTATCTTGAACGGAGGAAAATTTACCAATAACGTTATCAACCTCTTTTTCGACATTTATAATACAATCCATTGCTACGTGTTCCGAGCTATTAGTACCAAAGATTAAACATACAAAACAATTGCAACTTCCCGATTTTTGACTGGTACGACGGTGTCCTCCTGTGTACCTATTTAGGACAACTTGTAAAAAACCATTGTAAAAACAGTAATCTGTGATTTTTCCAAAGAATGGAAAAGATTGATAGGAATTAGGAGAGTAAAAGAAGGGATCATTAAAATGGCTACAGTTAAAACTTACATTATTAATATGTATAAATCAAAGCTGAGATGATTGAGTAGATATTGGTTGAAACCAGATGTTGATTTGATAAGGATATCCTCCTTGAAAAGAAAGTATCCTCCAGGGCCACAAAGCTGAATCAACCACAAATTGGATCCAATTAATCGACACTTCAATCAAAAATCATAATAGATAAGAAACAAAATAACATTCTTTTCTTTCATAGATGAGATTAACAGCTGAGCATGACTCAAGAGTCTCAAGAGTTGGGACGCCCTCTCAGTTTGTTATGTCATCGATTTTAAATCTTTTTGATAATAATTATCAAATGGGCTTGCTAATAATTTAGATATTTTTTATTCTAATTTCAATTATAAGGATAGATTTTTCGATTGGATGATAATCAGCGAGTGTTAACTACAAGAGAGAAACAATTATTTAATTGTGTTTCTCTTCTAAAGATGTCGTTACGTTTTAAATTATTGTTTCCACTTTCTTCTTCCACAGAATCTTTCAAACCCACCAACAACGTATTTGATTTGAGTGCCGTTCAAAGATGATAATTCCCATGAGTTAGGTAACTCTTTTTGAAAGGAATTACAGACAAAATTATTTGGACAAACAATGTTGGACATGATTAAATCAACGCGATTATTTATACGTTCATTTTTTTCCTTTATACTGAGTTTGGTCAGATCACCATTTGGTATAACAATTGGTTTTGTTAATTTCGCCAAATCACTTGGATAGAGTTTGAATAAAGGTTGATCAGCTTCACCCTGAAATGAAATAAGACATTTGAATTACTCTAAAGGTTGCTAAAGTGTACACTATAAATGTTACCTTCTTATGTTTTCTCGTAACTTGTTCGTTCACTTTTTGGTTCTTCGGTTTTGATGGTTCAGTTTCACATAAACTAATCAAATCTTTGGTGTCAATTCCCTTAACTCTTCTACACGACTTTAAATGTTTCGCAGTAACTTTGGTTAACTTAAAACAAATGGGACAATATTTAAAGGTTCTTTTACCGTCAATAACAGCCGATGTTATTTTAGAACTCAAAACATCTATTGCTTTAAAACTTTGTTTGTCATCCATGCACATGTTAACATGTCTTGTTGTTGCTGCGAATGACCCATCCAAATTTTTTCCACAAACTGGACATTGAGTTGAGAACTCCATCAAAATATAACAAGCACAATTAAAAACAATAAAACTTTTATTAAAATAACTGTACACAAATTTAGAAGTAAACAATTCATGCAATAATACAATTTTCGGTGTCACCATCTATCAAATTAACCATTTGACACCGATTATTCATGGTTCATTTTAGTATTGGTACGCCATCTATCATATATTTATGTAAATGAAGTTGATCTGAAACATTGAATTTATTGTTAGAAAAGGGTTAAGGTATGAACCTAAAAGTGGCATTGAATCCTCTTCCAACCATTCTGGAACCCGCTATAACATTGATAATCATGTAATTACTCCTTGAGATGATAATTGTGTTATTCAATTGATTTCCACAATACCTAAGGAGGGAAAGACGTAAAGCAAATTAATAATTAACTGTGCATCTATGCAATATGAAGTCAAAACAGTAAAAGAAAATTGTAACTGCTTGATAACTATTCAAGTTATTAATTTAATTTTCATACTTGTTCATTACTTAGTAACTTGAAATCTAAAGAGTAACTTGATTATATTAGCGAACATCTTTTCTTCTTAGAATCATGAAATTTTTACTATTTGCTTTTGCATAACCTGTGAGGAAAAAGTTTGGGAATTTTTGGTTTTTTTCTTATATCTCGTAAGATAATGAAATGAATTTGAATTGAGATGTGCTTGAATTTTTCTGAAAATTCAACATGCTATAGTTGGATAGTGTAGCTGTATTACCTGAGAAAACCAGAATGAAAAAACAAAAGTCACTTCACAATCACCGCTCATTTTTAGTTGAACCGACCGCATTCTGCGACCGTGGAAGTTAGAGAGCTGAAACTCAATAGTTGTCCATGAACATTGTTGATAAGCATCATGTATCAAAGACTTTTTTCAATTCACCAACAGTTCTCTTGATTTTGGCCATTGAACTTAAAACTTTGCGACTCAATACTTCGAGAATGACAATACCTACAACCATAATTCTTGCACCAATTTAGTCCTTTACTAATAAATAATTAGATCCAACTTAATAACTTTTCATTACCGCATTTCGGTCATGATTTTTGGGCTTTAAATGTGCCAGAAACAACTTATTCAACAAAGTAAACTCATATTAACCCAATTCTTGGTAAATAAAGCAATTTTCTGGTTCAACTTACAAATCAAATGCAAAAAGTAATGCCAAAGGCTCGAAAATTTGAGTAAAGAGTTGAGACTTGCTAGATTTGTAGAGACATAAAAGCTGCGTCTATTGGTACTATTGAATAGTTTATCCGATGAACGGTTTTCTAGAAAATCGAGGTCAAAGTTGATAACTTCGATCGCTTTTTGTCCAATAATGAAGCTAGATTTTTCCATGGAATTAATTTTGCTAATGTATCTTTTGAAAATCAACCAGAAAATGTCCTTGTTTTTAGAAATAGCATTTTCGGTTTCCTTTAAAACAGACCAGTTCGATTTTTAGTTAAACCAACCGCATTTGGCGACAGTGAAAGTTAGAGAACTGAAACTCATTATTGGTCGATAAAAATCTTTGGTGTATATCATAGATTAAATACTTTTTTCGATTTATGCGCAGTTCTCTTGATTTTGGTAATTTACCTAAAAACTTTGAACATCAATACTTCGAGAATGGAAGCACTTACATCCATCATTTTTTGTTCAAACATTAGATTGCATTATGGGCTATGATATAAAATGACTGAATATCGAATAAAATCTGAGCTGATTCATTTAAAAATGAATATCCTTCTGAAACTTAAGACTCATGTTTGTGTAATCATTTATCTTTATAAATCAAGTCTCAAATCGGGTAACATAAGTTAAACAATGTTACAGCTTTTTCTGTATGATCTTTCATAATTAAATTTTTAATGCATTATAGTCCATATTTAAATCTAATGTTTGGTGAAAGAATGATGGATGTAAGTGATGCCATTCTCGAAATATTGATGTTCAAAGTTTTCAGATCAACGGCCAATATTTTGAGAAAGGTTGATGAATGAGAAAAAGTAATTGATTCATGATGTTAAACAACAACTTTTGTCCACACATAATAAGTTTAGTCTCTCTAACCCTAACGGTCACAGAATGCGGTCGGTTTAACTAAAAATCGAACTGATCTGTTTTAAAGGAAACCGAAAATGCTATTTCTAAAAACAAGGACATTTTCTGGTTGATTTTCAAAAGATACATTAGCAAAATTAATTCCATGGAAAAATCTAGCTTCATTATTGGACAAAAAGCGATCGAAGTTATCAACTTTGACCTCGATTTTCTAGAAAACCGTTCATCGGATAAACTATTCAATAGTACCAATAGACGCAGCTTTTATGTCTCTACAAATCTAGCAAGTCTCAACTCTTTACTCAAATTTTCGAGCCTTTGGCATTACTTTTTGCATTTGATTTGTAAGTTGAACCAGAAAATTGCTTTATTTACCAAGAAATGGGTTAATATGAGTTTACTTTGTTGAATAAGCTGTTTCTGACACATTTAAAGCCCAAAAATCATGACCGAAGTGCGGTAATGAAAAGTTATTAAGTTGGATCTAATTATTAATTAGTTAAGGACTAAATTGGTTCAAGAATAATGATTGTAGGTATTACCATTCTCGAAGTATTGAGTTCGCAAAGTTTTAAGTTCAATGTCCAAAATAAAGCGAACTGTTGCCAAATTGAAAAAAGTATTTAATACATGATGCGGCCCAACAGTGCTTATGGATAACTATTGAGTTTCAGTTCTTTAGCTCTCATGGTCGAAGAATGCGATCGGTTTAACTAAAAATCGAACTGATCTGTTTTAAAGGAAACAGAAAATGCTACTTCTAAAAATAAGGACATTTTCTGGTTCACTATCAAAAGTTACATTAGTGAAATGAGCTTAATGAAAAAATCTAACTTCATTACTGTACAAAAAGCTTTGCAAATTTAAACTTCGAACCCAATTTTCTCGAAAACTGTACATCAGGGAAACTTTTAAAACACACAAAAGGGATCAGTTTTTGTGTCCCTACAAACCCACAGAGTCAAAATTTGAAAGGAATATATTTTTGCCCATTTGTCTTGCATTATTTGTATCAAATTGTGTCATTTTTTGAATAATTTAGCAATTGTTTTTGTGTCTTTTAGGTAACAACCGAAAAATAGGCAGAGCTGAGTGGTGCTTTTTTTCAATTTAAATGGAGATTGAATTTCTCGCACTCAATGGAAAGAAGTATGCGATTATTCTGTGAATTAATCAAAAGTTAAATTGACTCACATTTCTGGTTCATATGGATCGTTACATCTAATTTCAACACGCTCAGAGGCACAGCGATTTTCATAGTAATTAAGATAGGTCGTCGGTTCGTCAAACCAGAAATCGACAAAAAATAATTCAATACGATAGCCTTTTGGAGCCTTGAACAAGACAATGGAATAACGATTAAAACACAATTCTTTAGGTTCAATTCATTTTACTTACATTAATGATCCAACTACAACTGTCAAATGGTTTACTCCGTTTAGGATAATCTTGGGTTTGGATTGAACCTTCAGACTTGAGGACATTACCACAAGCACTGGCTCCTGACCTTTTTATCATTTGATCAAAAGCATAATTTGTTTTGTATTTCGATATCTCACAATGTGGTCCAACAAATGCAGGTGGACAAAGGCATGAACAACCATCTTCATCAGTATCAACATGATCAGGATCATTAAAGTCATTGTTATTGCTATCAACTTCATTAATGTTATAATAATAAAGATTGGGTAAACTAATGCCTTGATTGAGACAAAAATGGTCACTTGGACAAGCATAAGTACAATTGTACATCAGGTTAACTTGTTTGATATCATAAAAACTCAAACCTTGCCTCGGTTCATCAATTAAATACTGTAAATTCGGAGAACGAGTTGACATAGTTATCAATTTGAAAGGTGAAACACTGAAATCAGATGACTGGTAGTGCATAATTGATCGGTAATCATATGGCACTTGTTCCCATAGATCGGAGCGTAACTCATATTGATCTTCAAATCCTTGGAAGATATTATCTCTTTTTAAGTCAATGTAAAGATCACGATCAGGACGACCATGGACATGATCCAGATGAAGTACATGACCTAGTTCATGAAGAATTTTGGTTTTCTGAAAAAAATAACAGAGACAATAATATCAGACTCTTCTGCCATTTATGTTTAAATCTAATAATTTTTGAATCCTTACCGTCAAACATCCATCTCCAAGATTTACACTTTGCCCAAGATGGTAATTATTTTTACGGAAAACTGTGAAACATCTAAATTTAAAAAATAAACAAAGCCATTAATGATTGGTGTGCAAATTATCAATAATTACCCTGGTTGATCAGCTCTGAATTTGATGTAAAAACGATTGTATTCATCTTCATCAAAGTATTCATCATCGCCCCAGTCAAGAAACTTTATACAAGTGTATCTTTCCCAATCACTAATGGCCTCTTTAACTGCTATACGACAGTTTTTATTACAACCTGTTAATATAAATTCACAATTAGTTAATAACAATGATTTGGACAATATTGATCAAAGACTGAAGTAAAAGTAACGATTGAACTTAACTTTGATGAAAAACAAAAGGAACTTGATTGTTGGTCCAATACTTGATTTGTCTTGATCTTGTCCAGTTATTTGATTGTTTGGGCTTTTCAAGTGTCCACAAAGATTGGAGCTGATTAGTTGAACAACGAAACAACAATAAAGCTACACTTTAATCCAAATTAAACATTAAAGATCAAAATACCTTTTCAAACAAATTACCAAATTGTTTCAAAGATGAAAACCATGTTTGACCTGAAACTGAATTATTATTAGCTACTAAATAAATTAGAAGCAAAAATTTGGCTAAATTTTTAATCATGTTGATTCAAAGAGTATTGGTTACAGAGTCAAGAATCGGCTAATCATTCAAGTATGTTTTTCAGAATCAATTGCCAGTCTTGCTAAGCAATTGATGCTAATTGTATTTCCTCTGTGATTAAACAAATCAATGAGGAAATACAATTACTAATTACAATTTTAAATCATATATGGGTCCAGGATTGCTTCCTATTTAGTACCATGATACATGTATTTGGGTGAATCTGTGATCATCAAATAGCTGATCTTAGCCGTCTATTATAACATTAAAAGTAGGATCTAATGAGAGTTGAAATTACAATGTCCATGTCCAATTATTGTGGGATATTGGGTACTTGGGTTATTAGGTTAATGGCGAATGTTTAGTTTGATTGAATTTACATTAAAAATGTATTTATTCAATTGTAATGGCGATACAGTACAATTTAAATTAACCTTCCATTGGCTTTGATGTGGTTACTTATTCAGGTTTATAATTAGCTATTAACTAAAAGTGAAAAACAATTAAATAATAGTTTTTCCAATAAGTGTCAATAAGTTTCCATTATTGTTTTCACTATTATGGTTATGTTTATTATGATAATGTGTTTACAATAATAAAAAAAGCTCCCCTCTTAAATTAACAATCAAATGAAGACAATTGTATATTATATTATAATTTAATGTGACATTTTACTGATAATTAACCAAATAACCACAAACTCATGATCTTCACATTAGTAACGACCTGAGAGGTTATTGGAGTGACAACATTGAATAATGTAAACAACATCGGATTTGTCCTTAAAAATATCAACATTTTTCAAAATCATTCAGTTCAACAGTTAACATTCAACACTTATCTTGGTGAGATCATTGAATAAGTTTTAATAACTGGATTTACTTTGAAATATAAACATGTTCAGCAATAGTTTAATCAAGACCATTGGTCTGTGTTACATTTTCACTCTTATTTTTGGTGTTCTTTCACAAGAAGTCGTCAATCCTAACCAAGAAATACCACCAAAGACTGTAAATCTTAATATACCGTAAGTTAATTGTTTTTCATCTTTTATACATTTACGAATATTGATCTGATCGTTAGACTTGATTAGTCCCATAAGTTACATTTCAATCGTATTTTGCTGTATCTTTCCATCTTACTACTTCGATATTGTGCTTCAATGCTGTAATTATTGTTGAAATGGCGATCTCTTCTTCTAATAATAAGATTGTTACTGAAAAGACACAATCATCACATTTATGCACAAGTTGACACAAATACTGCAAAAATATGGGCAAAAATGGGTAAAAATATATTCCTTTCAGAAATTGACTCTGTTGCTTTGTAGGTACACAAAAACTGAGTCCCGTTGTGTGATTTAAAAGTGTTAGTAGGAATGAAAGCTCAAATTGAGATCTCAGATTGAGATACTTAAATAGTTTATTGAGAAAATGAAAGTAAAGTAAAGGTCAAAAGGTACTTGTTTATATACCCAGGAAAAAGAGGGACACAACGAGGACTCAAAGAGTAAACAAAAGGATTAGTTCAAATAGGTCATAGCCTAAGGTCAGAGGGTGAGAGGTCAAGGACGGGTGTACCCATTAACACTCCCACTCACTCGTCTTGACAACTCCTATATTATCCCGACAATGATTGAAAGCCTCCGAACAGAGTGGCTTGGTTAGAAAATCTGCGGCTTGATCCTTGCTCGGTACATATTCCACCATGAGTTGACCACTTTCCTTAGCGTCCCTAATGAAGTGATAGCGCACATCGATATGTTTAGTCCTTCGATGTAAAACGGGGTTGTCAACCAACTTGATAGCCCCTTGATTATCGCAAAGCATTTTAGTTGGGATCTCTTGTTGAGATCTCAATTCTTTTAGCAACTGACGACTCCATATAATTTCCTTAGAACATTCCGCCATCGCCATATATTCAGCCTCAGTGGTACTCTGGGCTACTGTCTTTTGGGATCTCGAAGCCCAAGAGATCGGTCCATTGCTGAGCATGAGTACATATCCAGTTGTTGATCTTCTGGTCAAGGTATCCGAAGCGTAATCGGAATCACAATATGCAGTCAGATGTAATGATCCTGATCGCATGAATGATATTCCGTAATCTTTTGTTAGCTGTAGATATCTCATGATTCTTTTTACTGCAGTCCAATGGCTAGTTGAGTAGTTACAACAAAACTGAGAACATTTTGAGACGGCAAACATTATATCAGGACGTGTTGTTACGGCTAGGTACATGAGAGCTCCCACTGCTTCCTGATATGGCTTATCCTGATCTTCATTTACTTCTGGAAGCTCTAACTTGTGGTTAACATCACTCGGAGTCAACACAGGCTTGCATTGATCCATCTTGAATCTGGCCAGTATCTTCCGTATGTATCGTTGAGAGCTCAATCTGAGCTCTCCTTTCGAGATATCATATTTAACTTCCATACCAAGGAAAGCCTTTGCATCGCCGAACGTCATCTCGAAGTGAGATCTCAAGAAATTTATTATTTTACCAGCTTGCTCCTTTTTAGTCGTACACAATAATCCATCATCAACGTAGAGAGCCAAAATAGAGAAACTAGATTCTCTAGTCGAAACAAAGATGCCATGATCTGCTTCAAGTCTTTCGAAACCAAACGCATTCAAAAATGATGTGAATTTAAGATTCCACTGACGCGGAGCTTGTTTCAGTCCGTACAATCCCTTGTGTAGTCGACAAACTTTGTTTGGATCCTCGATAAAGCCAGGAGGTTGCTCCATATAAATTTCTTCTAACAGATCTCCATAGAGAAAAGCAGTCTTCACGTCAAATTGTGAGATCTCCATTCCATAATGAGAAGCTACGGCCAACACAGTCCTTATGGATTCATATCTTACAACTGGTGCAAATGTTTCATTGAAGTCTTGGCCTGGTACCTGAGAGTATCCTTTTGCAACAAGTCTAGCTCGATATCGCTCCACAGTACCATCTGGCTTTTCTTTTATTTTGAAGATCCATCTACATTTAACTTTGGATTTTCCACACGGAAGATCGACGAGCGTCCAAGTCTTGTTTTTGTTTAAAGCTGAGATCTCATCTTCCATAGCTGCAAGCCATTCTTTGGAATCCTCGCTCTCCAGAGCCTCTTCGAAGGTAGTCGGTTCATCTCGAACCATGGTCAGTATTCGCTTACATTGTTCACGATCTCGGAGGTCATACCTTGAAATCTCGTTTTGAGATCTCGCTATCTCATTTCGAGACCTCGCGATCTCCTTTCGAGATCTCGCAGTTTTATTTTGAGATCCCGGAATCTCAATTTGGGATCTCGGAGTCTCGTTTTGAGATCTCGCTTCCCGAAACTCAGTTTGTGAGCTTACTTCTTGAACCTCATTACCAGCAATTACTTCTGTAAGCTCAGTAGAAGAAATTTCTTCTGAAATCTCATTTTGAGATCTTACTTCTGGGATCTCGATCTCCACAGTCTTAACACCGTCTTGGTCTTCTATTAAAGATGGGTCTCTAGCATCGTTGAATTTAACATGACGAACAATCTCAACTCGGTTCGACTCACTGAAGTACACTCTAAAATTTTTGCAAGTCTCGGTGAATCCTACGAGAATTCCTTTACGACTCTTTGGGTCCCATTTCTTCCTTCTTTCCTTCGGTACCAGTGCATAAGCTTCTGTTCCAAACGGTCTTAGATGAGAAATGTCAGGCTTCTTACCAAACCAAATTTCATAAGGAGTTGACTCTGAGATCTCACCAGTGAGAGCTCGATTAGAGCAATACACAGCAGTATTGAGAGCTTCGGCCCAGAGCTTCTTAGGCAGATTCTTAGCATGGATCATAGATCTTGCTAGATCAACCAGCGTTCTTATTTCTCTTTCAGCAGCTCCATTCTGTTCATGGACATATGGAACGCTGAATTCATGTTGAACCAAGAACTTGTCTGTGATACTTTTAACATCCTTATTTTGATACTCGAGTCCATTGTCCGTACGCAGAACCTTAACATCATTTCCAGTCTCAATTTTAATGTCTTTAAAAACACGAGGTAGAACGTTTGAGATCTCATTCTTATGTTTGAGCGTAAAAACCTTTCTGTAGGTACTATGCCTGCATTTGAAGATAGCAGCATAGAGTGCACCACCAATTGAAGGCACTTCCATTGGTCCCACTACATCACTGCTTATATGTGACCCCACTGTCATCGGTTTTGACTCGCATGTATCAAGATGAAGCTTAACTTGCTTTCCTAGGGTGCATCCATGGCAAAAGAACTTTTCTTTCTGGATACTGATATTTTGAAACTTTGGTATCAGTCCAACGTGAGCCATCTTTATTATCCTATCGACACCGATATGACCCATCCGTTCATGCCAGTCTTTCAATGAATTACCCTTTGATTGATTCACCAAGATCTTTGAGATCTCATTCAAGGGTTGGATGCACAATCTGAACAAGTTACTGTGCTCATTCTTCCGACCAATTACGACAATATTATTATTCTGAGATCTCACTACGAGATCTCTACCTTTAGCAACTACCTCCAGTCCTCGCCTTGTGATTTGGCCCATCGATATCAAATGAGGGACTGATAGTCTCGGTACGTGCCTAACTTCCAGTAATCTGTTAGGTTTCCACTCTTTTCCATTGAATGTTTTGACTTGAACATCACCAATACCAATTGCTTCCACTAAGTTACCGTCACCTACTTCGAATCTTTCAGGTTCAGAAAGAGTCCTGTATGAAGCGAATAATTCTCTATCTCGAACAAAATGATTTGAAGCACCAGAGTCCATGATCCAACCAGAGTCACTTGGATATTTCTCAAATTGAGATCCAACACTTAAGATCTCACTGTGAGATCTCACTTCTGAGATCTCATTGCGAGATCTCACCATGAAACCACCATTTTGATTATCATCGTTTCGCTTTCTAGGCTTCTTACAATTCCTTTTTAGATGACCAACTTCACCACAATTATAACACTTGAATGTCCACTTCTTGAATTTCTTCTTGTTTAGCACTAGAGCTTCACCTTGAGATCTCACGGCACCATCATTTACTATATCCCGCTCATGAATCAGCAATTGAGCCTGTAGATCATCCAATTTCAAGTTGAGACCACTAAGAGCCGCCAATCGCCACGAGGTCCGGAAGGAGTCGTAAGACTTCGGCAAGTCGTTGATAATTTTTGCCATCACAGTCTCTTTTGAAGGCTCTTGGTCCAAATCTTTCATCTGCTTGATTAAAGTTGAGATCTCACTGATGTAAGCACTAACCGACATATCGGGTTGAAATTTCAACTCGTGAAAAGCTTGAGCACACAAGTATTTATTGTTCAATGTTGTCTTCTCTCGATAGTTTATCAGAGATTTCCACATTTCATGCGATGTTGCACATGACCGAATGAGAGCATGATGCTCTTCGTCCAAAGTAACCGAAATAATACTTCGGGCACTAGCGTCTTTCATTCTCCATTGTTTAATTTTATCATCACCTTCCGTTGGTTTCAAATCAATACCTAACACCGTATCAATAAGATCCTTGGATTCCAAAACAGCAGATATCTCGTACTTCCAGCGTTGGAAAGACGAAGCAGTCAAGGTAGCGACATGAACATTACTTTTCTCCATTTTTGAGAATCACAAAATATATCAAAGGTATAGAAACTAACAAGTGAAAAATTAAACTTCTAAACAGCGACAACTATTTAAAACAAGAGAGCTGGGCCCATAACCTGTTAGTAGGAATGAAAGCTCAAATTGAGATCTCAGATTGAGATACTTAAATAGTTTATTGAGAAAATGAAAGTAAAGTAAAGGTCAAAAGGTACTTGTTTATATACCCAGGAAAAAGAGGGACACAACGAGGACTCAAAGAGTAAACAAAAGGATTAGTTCAAATAGGTCATAGCCTAAGGTCAGAGGGTGAGAGGTCAAGGACGGGTGTACCCATTAACAAAAAGTTTCTTTGATTCACATTTTTCGAGAAAATTGGCTTCGAAGTTTAAACTTGCAAAGCTTTTTGTTCAATATCGAAGCTAGATTTTTTCATGAAACTCACTGTGCTAATGTATTTTACTGTAGTGAACCAGAAAATGTCCTTATTTTTAGAAGTAGCATTTTCTGTTTCCTTTAAAACAGATCAGTTCGATTTTTAGTTAAACCGACAGCATTCTGCGACCGTGAAGTTTAGAGAACTGAAACTTAATGATTGTCCATAAAAATCGTTGATGTAAATCATTGATTAAATACTTTTTTCAATTTACCCACATTTCTCTTGATTTTGGTCATTTACCTAAAAACTTTGAACATTAATACTTCGAGAATGGTAATGCCAACAATCATAATTCTTGCACCAATTTAATCCTTTACTAATAAATAATTAGATTCAACTTGATAAATTTTCATTACCTCCCTTGGGTCATAGTTTTTTGGCTTTAAATGTGCGAGAAACAACTTGTTCAACAAGGTAAACTCATATTAACCCATTTCTTGGTAAATAAAGCAATTCTCTGGTTCAACTTACAAACTAAATGCAAAGAGTGATGCCAAAAGCTTGCACATTTGAGTAAAAAGTTTAGACTTTGTGGGTTTGTAGAGACATAAGAACTGCGTCTATTGATACTATTGAATAATCCATCCGATGGCGGTTTTCTAGAAAATCGAGGTCAAAGTTGAAACTTCGATCGCTTTTTGTACAATAATGAAGCTAGATTTTTTCATGAAACTCACTGTGCTAATGTAACTTTTGCTAGTGAACCAGAAAATGTCCTTATTTTTAGAAGTAGCATTTTCTGTTTCCTCTAAAGCAGATCAGTTCGATTTTTAGTTAAACCGACTTCTTTCTGGGACCGTGAAGTTTAGAGAACTGAAACTTAATGATTGTCCATAAAAATCTTTGATGTACATCACTGCTTAAATAATTTTTTGCATTTGGCTCCAGTTCTCTTTATTTTGGCCATTGGCCTTTAAACTTTGAACTTCAGAGAATGTTATTTCTCAAAATAAGAACAGTTTCTGGTTCGTCTTCTGAATTTGTATCACTAAAATGAAGTTTCATGAAAAAATCTTACTTTATTATCGTACAAAAAGCGATCGAAGTTTCAACTTCATTTTCTCCGAAAACTAATCATCGGAGGAATCATTAAATAGTCCCGATGGACTCTGTTTTCATGTTACAACAACCCCACCAAGTCTAAACTCTTTACTCAAATCTTGGAGCCTTTGGCATTACTTTTTGGATTTTATTTGTAAGTTTAACCAGAAAATTGGTTTACTTACCAAGGAATGGGTTAATATGAGTTTACCTTGTTGAACAAGTTGTTTCTCGCACATTTAAAGCCAAAAAACTATGACCCAAATGAGGTAATGAAAAGTTATTAAGTTGAATCTAATTATTTATTAGTAAAGGATTAAATTGGTGCAAGAATTATCGTTGCTGGCATTACCATTCTCGAAGTATTAATGTTCAAAGTTTTTAGATAAATGACCAAAATCAAGAGAACTGTGGGTAAATTGAAAAAAGTATTTAATCAATGATTTACATCAACGATTTTTATGGAAAATCATTAAGTTTCAGTTCTCTGCACTTCACGGTCGCAGAATGCTGTCGGTTTAACTAAAAATCGAGCTGATCTGCTTTAGAGGAAACAGAAAATGCTACTTCTAAAAATAAGGACATTTTCTGGTTCACTATCAAAAGTTACATTAGCACAGTGAGTTTCATGAAAAAATCTAGTCCCATTATTGTACAAAAAGCGATCGAAGTTTCAACTTCGAACCCGATTTTCTCGAAAACTGTGAACCAGAGAAACTTTTAAATCACACAACGCGACTCAGTTTTTATTTCCTTGCAAATCAAAGAGTCAACCTAAAACCTATGCAA
The DNA here is from genome assembly GCF_000239435.1 of Tetranychus urticae. Next base: position 1,172,132 of record NW_015449934.1, read on the forward strand.
ATGCAAAATCCAAAATTTCATGACCGATAGCCAAAGTAATTTAGATCGTAAACTTTTTGGTTTGGTTTATTATTCATTAAGATCAAATCACTAACCGCGTAAACTAATCACTAATCACTTAAAATACGCAAACTTAGACTCGATTAACAAACATATTATTATTCTGTACATCGATCAGTTATATCAATCATTATATCAGTTATAATAATAACAACCAGAAGAGATGAAAAGATGTTGGCTTTGATCAAGTTAACATGTTCTAACAGATGCAATCAGGTCATGCTTTGAAAACATAAAGCATGCAAGACTTTGGTCCTTACGTTAGACTTTCTTGTGAGTAATGCTATGTACATGTAGATGTACGATACAACGGCTGTAGACTCGAAACTTAAACAGTGATAAATGAATAGTGAAAAACGACTTAAAGCTTCGCTCATGGCTCAACCACATATTATTTAAACTTCGAATATTCTAATATCATTGATAACATCAAGAATACGCTAAACATGTCCTAATTTTAAGTCTTAATCTCTTTCCTTGTGTGAATATATCTATTTGTGAATGAAATTGATTTACTTAATTTTTATTTTGAGTCATTTGTGCCGAAAGCTATTGTTTATTGTTTCAAATTTCAAAGTTAATCATTTATTTATATCATTTTGGTAAGGTTCAAGTTCGTCAATCTTCAAGTTCAACCGGTTAAATCAACTGGAACATTTATCATTAAGAATCTTTCTATTAATATTTACATTTTTCTCTCTATTAGATTGTTCGTTAAAATGAGACTTGAGACTAAAAATTTGACTGAATTCACTCACACTGACATGGATCTTTCAGTGTTAACGGGAATGGTTCGAGTTATACTTGACCGTAAAATCTACAAAAATGGAACAGTTGTTGGCCCAGTTCGAGTTTACTTATTTGGAGTTGGAATTTCTTAAGACGATTTCGTATAAGCAGATCAAATTTGTAACCGCTTTTTTAATGATTAAAAAACAAACAAAATATTAAGATATATAAGAAATTTATGTAAACAACTTTGTCTTTTTTGCTGGTAAAATATTCAATATAACAATTTATCATACATGTGAAATTAAAATAAAAGTTCATGCAATTCATGCGTTTAAATGCTTTGTAAGACTGAAAAAGGGAATTTCATTGAAATTATTAAATAGCAAAAGTTTTTCTTTCTTGAACAAAGAATATGCTTGTTCCGAATGATTGAAGGTTGAGTCAGGCATAAATTGATTTAGGAACTGGTTGTGATGATGGAATATCAGGGGAATCTCGATCACTTTTGCCAAAAATATCAAAACGATCATTTATCTTGTCTGGTGTGCTAAAGGTTAAATCTGGCAATCCAAGCATGCCTGTGTTAGCAGTTGTGTCAAAACATTTGTCCTCGGATAAATTTGATGAAACACTATCCGTTGAGATATTGGCACTATGGTCTTCAGTGTTTGCTTTTTCTTGGTTCGTTTCCTTCACTGGATCAGGAAAATTTTCAATAAAGGAAAAAGTCTCGTCTTTATCGGTAATTTCCTGCGATTCGGAGCAAAATCTCTCGAAGCCATCAACAACGTATTTAATTTGATTGTTATTCAAAGATGATAAAGTCCATGAGTAAGGTAATTCATTTTGGAAGTAATTTGAGACAAAATTATTAGGACAAATAATTCTGGACATGATGAGACCAATTCGATTTCTGATGCGCTCCTTTTTCTCCTCTATGCTAAGTTTGGTTAGCTCACCACTTGATATGCCAATTGGTTTTGTTAATTTTATCATCAAACCACTTGTGCTTGGTTGTAATATAGATTGATTGAGATCAATTTTACCCTGCAATGAATAAATAATTTAAACCGTTAGTATTTTTTCTGGAGATGACATTTTGAATATTTACCTTTGTAACTTTCGTTTTACGTTTTCTTGCAACTGGTTCTTTCTCCTTTTTCTCGACTTGCTTCCTTGGTTTTGGTGGTTTCTTTGGTTTAAATAAAAACTCTGATGGTTGCTTGGTTTTAGGTTGATTTAAAGATTTTTTTGGGTCATCGTCAACTTCTTTTGTGCAACCAGGACCGAAAGGACTATCTTTAGCCTTCTTTGATGCTTTACTTTTAGCTGCTTTAGTTGATTTATTATTTGTTGTCTTAGCAGCTTCAGGTTCAGTTTCACACATACGGATCAATTCTCTGGTGTCAATTCCTTTGAATTTACCACATGATTTGATATGTCTTGCATTCACACCTGACAACTTATAACAAATGGGACAATATTTGAAGGTTCTTTTTCCATCCAGAGCAGCTGATGCTATTTCACTACTAAAAATATTTCCTATTGCGTCTAAACTTTCTTTGTTATCCATACACATGTTAACATGGGATGTTGTTGCTTCAAATGATCCTTCCAAATTTTTGCCACAAACTGGACATTGAGTTGAGTGCTCCATTATTGCTATAAAACGTAAGTAAATTTAAAAACATTAATTATTTTTCTTCAAAAATAGTAACAATGAAGACTCACTTTTTAATTAAAATATCAGAGATGGATTCAATGCGAATATAATATGAGGCTCAAGTCCAAACCCAGAAATATTTTATGTATTAACAATTTTATCAATCCAAAGTTGCTCCAATCCAGAGGCCGAAAATAGGTAAGCTTTTTACTCTCCTAATTCCTATCAATCTTTTCCATTCTTTGGAAAAATCACAGATTACTGTTTTTACAATGGTTTTTTACAAGTTGTCCTAAATAGGTACACAGGAGGACACCGTCGTACCAGTCAAAAATCGGGAAGTTGCAATTGTTTTGTATGTTTACTCTTTGGTACGAGCTCGGAACACGTAGCAATGGATTGTATAATTAATGTCGTAAAAGAAGTCGATAACGTTATTGGTAAATTTTCCTCCGTTCAAGATAAAACTGACCAAATCCTTATGGATCTCATAACAAATCAACAAAAACTTCAACGATGTCCGATTTTCACGAGCAGTAAGTATCTTTTTTATTTTACCCTTCTATCAAACAATATTTGACGAATCAAGATTTGCTTTATATTCCAATCCTCCATTCACAGCACTTAATAGATGTAAAATTTAATATTAACAAACAGAATAATTAAGAAAACATAGCTAAACCAAAGTAATCAAATCAAATTTTTAAAAATTTTACCTCGCATTTTTACTTCAGCTGATTTGACCGGCTGCTTGACACAATACGCCATCTATTTTGTATAATTGTAAATGTTGATTTTGCCGCTAAAAACAGTGTAACCAGAAAGAGTTGCTTTTATTACAACAATCAATGTTTTATTGTTTCATCCAGAACTGGAAACAATTGTAATTATTCTTGTCCCATCTTTAAAACAAAGATTTCTTGTTTTCAGAATTGAGGAACCATTTCACGTTAAGAACAAAACGCTGTTCAGCATTTCTTTTTTCAATTTTGTTTTTCCAGTTTATTCCTTGTTTTGTTTTGATCTCTGGTTGTTCTTAATTTTACCGAGAACAATCTTCACAAATATTGGAGAAAGTACAAGAACAAGAACAGGTGTACCAGGATATAGCAATACGGAACAACACTGTCAATAGCCTAGTCTCATTCACCTTGAATCATTTAATACTAAACTGAATCTGAACGTAAAAATCAAGATTAGAGCTAAATTATATCATATACAAGAGTAACTGAAAATCCTATTTCATCATGTGAATTTGTTTCAAAAATGGATGCAAGTTGAGATAAATCTAATATCTATATTAAGTTATGATTCTTAGCAGAAATTAACAGTTACAGCTTCATCATAAACTTTATCCTTCAGCTATTTATCAGCAACTATTATTGCGAACCAAGAATTAACCACACGTGAACTAATCATACACTTGGAATCGATAACATCATATGTTTCATTGAATAACAACTGAATGAAAAATCAATCTTCTATCAAGAGATCTATTCTGACATTGTGACATTTATAACATGCTGATAAACCTAAACTTTTCAAAGTCATTTCTCAATAATTTTAAATTTAGTTGATTGATTATTGCTTGGAAACGACTGAAATATGGAATGGGTTTGAGTAACTATCGTCCAAATATTAAAGTATACAAATCATTACATATTTTACAATAATTGACTTTTTAAATTGAATTGCAAAAGTCTAAATATGACCATCAAATAATCGTTTTATGTCAAGAGTCAAGTTTGTTTTATATTTTTCTTAGTAATAAATCAGTACATCAATGCTGACATGCAATCAGTTGATCAATTTGATTAGGTAAACAATATGATCCTTCACTTGAACTGTAAGGTGCGACCTAAAAAGTTTGCAACCTCTCTTATTGTTCGTACGTTGATTTGGGCTTATACCGTTATTTGAATGCTTTTATGTTGTTCTTTTTCGATAAATATTGTCAATTAGACAGACTCATATAAAATTTTCAGGCTAAAGTCCACTGAAATCGAGTTCAGCCGTCGGCAATTTTGAAAAACGCGCCAAATTTTTCGAATCCATTTTTTTGGCCTTTCGACCAGAATTTTCATAATTTGTTATTCCTTCATCGCTCCTGAGTCTTTTGTTTGCCAGATAAACACTGAATTCTGAAATTTCTAAGGCTATCAGAGTATTACCACACTGATACAAAGAAAGGCAGAGACTAGTCAAAAAATCGATCTCCGTTTATCAAATGTTTAAGGTCCATTTTCTGATTTGATACTGAATCAATACATACAAAAAATATATCAAAATGTTCCTTATATTTCAACTAATCCTGTAATATAAAATGATGCCAAAGTGTCTAGTTTAAGAGGAGCTATGACTAAAAAACCGTTTGGTTGCAAACTTTTTAGGTCGCACCTTATCTGAGCAAGATAATGAATTTATAAATAATTACTGTGGTTTAGGTATAGCTAACCTTAAAAAGGTTATAAGTCATACCATTTTATTCATTTACAATGTAAAAGCCTGAATCAACCAACAGTTAATTTAAATTCACATTAATCTTGACATTTACAATTCAACTGAAAATGATATTCAAAGAATGAATTTCCATTGATATGCACAAACAATTAGCCAGAATATATTTGGGTTTAAACATCAAATTAACCATTTTTACATGGTTTTAACTTTTTACTAAATGCTCATCTTGAATCAGTGTTTAAAAAATGAGTCGTAAACCTTTTTATATACAGATTTTGTTATTTTACATGTTGATACAATAACATAATAATCATGTTGCCCTTCAGATTTCAATCTAACTATGTTACTAAGTATCTGAAATGAAATTGATAGCATGAATATTTATCAAGCAGTTAAGATTTCAATTTCCTCTCCCTACTTTTGTAACAGCCTTTATCATATAAAATATGTGCATACTATTGATCAGAAATTGAATGATTTCACGATAAAATCTGTATTAACCTTGGTAGTAAAGAACGATATGAAAAAGTCCAACATTTTTTTCGCAAAAAACTAACTCTACCTAAAATCCAATTTACTCATAATTTGTCAGGTATTTAATTTCTTTCGATTGATGTACATGGTTATTTGATTGCCTTCTTATTACATTGTAATTAGCTGACCAATGGTGGTTCAGACTCAGTTTAATATCCTCATGGAGTTGTTTTCAGTCGTCTAAACAGATATTTTATGGTTAAATTGATTGCTAATATTCATTATGGCTTATTTTATACCGTTTTTATGCTCTTGTCCAGGCATAATTTGACCACAATTTGTAACGTTCAGTCCAAATAAGTCTTTTATACCAAGGTTAGTACAGATGTTATCATGAGATTATTTAATTTCTGGTCAATAATATGCGATGATGTATATAAGTATTATTTTATTGGCATTCATTTTAGTATTATATTCTTACATATTGTACACAGTGATTAATAATGATCTGACGATGTTTAAATGATAATAAATTTTTCATCGACAAACAAAAAATTAAAACTAATACAGAAATATAAATCAAAGACTGAAGAGACCAGCTTTACGACAAGATGCTATGGTGCAACTTGTTTTCACCATCATTCTCTATGGAATTTTATCTGAATTTGTATGATATTCTGAGCGGGAGAATATCTTTATCTGTGAGTTTGTCTCATATCTTCCAGTTATCTCAAATTTCTTGCTGGTTGTTTGACACGTGAGGAATCTGCAGCATGGAGCGATGTTCAGACATCAGTTGCTGATTTTTAACCAGCCAACCAACAAAGACCAGAATCACGTGTTCTAATTGTTGAATGATTGATCATCAACTCAGCTTAAGACCAGAAAAATCCACGCATTTTTACTCAATAAAATCATGTCAAAAGTTGGAAAAGCGAAAAATCTGAAAATTTTGATTTTCTCAAAATGGAACCAATGAACATCATTTCTATGTTTTCTGGTGGAATGACATATCGAGTAATTTGAATGTTATTAGCATTTAAACGCCGTCAGGTCATTATGAATCACGGTGTCTTATTGATTTGGTAAAATTGAAAAATTTAATTTACTTTTCATTTCCAATTTTTTACTTGAGCTTAAAGTGTTTTTTTTCAGGATTTGCCTGCTAAAAAGTTACTTTAAAATCTTAAAAGACTGATCATGTTAATAATGTTTCACTTTTGTTTCAAAATATTAATGTTAATTACTACTTGAAACTGTTTTGATTTTGTCAAGTTCAATTGCTCTTGGTTACTTTTAATCGACATTTGCACCTCACAATCAACAATCTCACCTTTCCTTCATTAAAGGTCAAATTGATTCTATGAATGTCATTTTCATTCCTAAATGCACTTGAATTTAGGACTTTAGTAATCACGATTATTCAAGCTGACTTCAATAATGCTGCACATGCAAAAACAATCCATGGAAAAAATTCATAATAATTTATCAAAACTAAGCACAACATGACTCCATTCAATTTCAATGTTGAATATGTTTTTGAAACTATGTTTCTGGTATCAATAGGAAGCTTGAAACAATCAAAAGTCAATGGAGCCGATAATGAATTTTCCATCACAGTAGCTTATCTCATGGTACTCATAATCTCTCATGTAAATAGTCTCAATGAGTTGTTATTGAAAAGGTGCCTCTAAATTAAGACTTTGTTAAGAAACGGCTCAAAGAGCAAAACGTTTTGTTCCCATGTAAGCATTTCTTCCTCAATCCTGGAGCCAGTAAGTTAAGCACGAGCTTTAGCGACCAAATCGTTAAACAATGGTTAGTTTATCTTGTCACTGGGAGTGTTAATCATAATTTAGCTTCAAATCCACATCAAGGTGTTGGGTTAAATTGAAAGGCATTTGATGTAATATTGAAGTTTCACTTCTACAGAAAAAAAAGAGGGAAAAAAGAGAAAAAGTAAACTATTAATATTTGCTTTTGAAATTGCTTGATGAAAACATTAACCCAATATATACTTTTACTGTCATCAAATTGGCAAATTGTAAGCATTTTAATTGGACACACAAAATGAAAAATCACAGTTTTTGGTAAAGAGGCAACACAAGCAAGAAAGATAGAAGTAGGAAGAAAATGAAGATGAAAAGGTTGATGATGAGATTAGAGTAAAAGAGAAGAAAGAGAGAAGTTGATTAACTAAAAAGATTTATTATGATATTGGATACACAAAAAACTTTCGCCCAAAGCCATTAGATTAATTCCGGTTACATAATATTTTAATAAAAATTTGATTTTTCAATCACACTTCAGCTGATTAAACACAGGTCATATACCATACGCCATCTATCTTATATCAATGTAAATGTTAATTTGGCCTTTAAGATTGACCTGAAACATTAAATTTACTGTTGCAAAAGGTTAAAATGTAAACCTAAAAGTGGCATTTAACACTCAACCATTCTGGAACATTAATAATCATGTAATTACTCCAGGAGATGATGATTTTGAATTGATTCATAAGAAGGAAAAACCGTGAACAAAAATTGATAATTACATGATGTATCTGTGCATCTATGCAATACATAAAGTCATGAAATCAAATTTTGGTGTAAAATTGTGGCTAAATTGAAAGCATTTCGAGGAAAATTTTACCCATTCTGAAAGCTACATGAACTAAATGTCCGACAAATAGTCAGAGCTCAGCCAGAATTTCAGTTACTGAGAAATTCACGTTTAAAAAGGGTTGAGGAAAAAATACAGAATCAGTATTCTGTACCATTGTGTTTGAGAAAACTTTTTGGTTATTCAGGTTGATCGTTTATTGTCGGATTAAGATAAAAATGTTTCGAGTAAAGAGTATGGTGATAAAATCTGGTGCCCACACATTTACAGAAGAAGACCAAAGTTTGAACTTTGAACTCAATTTTGTCAATGAATGTCCAGCAAAGAAACTTTTTAATCTAACAAATGGAATCAATTTTATGCCTTCAATTTTGAATTTCGAGTTAACCTGATGGACTTTTAGGGACATATGAACTGGAACCTTTTGTGTTATTGAAACAATTTATCAGATTGACAGTTTTTGATGCAATCGCTTTCAAAGTTCAAATTTCGATTGTATTTTGTTCAGTTGCAGAACCAAATTTTATTTTATTGTTAGTTTTTCTCATCAATTTGAAAGTTGAAACACTGAACTATTTGATTGATGACTGGTTAATTGACCGTTAATCATATTGCACCGATTCTCCTAGATTGAACTCATGTTGATCTTCCAATCCTTGGGATCTATTATCGCTTTTTAATTCAATGTAAAGATCACGATCAGTAAATCAGCTCAGATTTGCTTCGGTATTCAGTCCTAAATATCAATAAATTAAAGCCCATAATAAAATCTAATAATGGCCAATGGCCGAAATCAAGAGAATTATAAATTAAAAAAAGTGATCATTGAAGTGTACCAACAATTTTTATCGCCAGAATGCGGAAGATTTAACTGAAAATCGAACTGATGTTTTATTTTGAACAGAAAATTTCATTTCCCAAAATAAATGCATTTTCTGGTTATCCATCAAAAGTTACATTCGTTGAATGAGTTTCATGAACAAATCTGGTTCTATGATTGAACAAAAAGCGATCGAGGTTTAACTTTGAACTCGATAGCACAAATGGACTCAGTTTTCATGCCCTTACAAACCCTGAAAACTCGAAAGCCTTCGACTCCTTAACCAATCGTAATATGTTATGAGCATAAATGATTGACTTCACAGTGCGAAGACACATTCAAAAGTCAACCGATTTTTCAGGTTAAACGGCTAATATCGGCTTAAAGCTAATTTATCACTCAACAGTTGAACCACAATTTAAAAGTATTACCTGTAAATTAAAGAAGGTAATCCATTTTATTAAATGCCTCAATGCAAACAGAAAAAGTGTTTTTACTTGTTAAACTTGATGCATCTTCAATGTTGAACTTTTAAAACATGCAGTTCGTTTAGCAAAAAGTAAGTCAAGTTAAAAAGTCAATCTCATTCAACTGTTTAATTATAATAATATTTTTTACTTTTCTGTTTGTTTGTCAATTTACCGTTAATTAGTCTGAGTGGTAACTTACCCAATCATGAATTTTTTGTTTCTTCAAAAGGCAAATGTTAAGGTGATCATTGATCATTGAACTTAATTGCGAACATCAGTACTAACAATGTCAACTCAGCCATTCATATCAACCTTATTCAGCTTCAACTTGTGACTGTAAACTCAATTGCGACTTGAGAAGCATTTTGCCTTCAGTTAACAGTGATTAACTGATGTCCATCAACATTATCATCTTTGACCATTAAAATCGTCAATATTTTCAATATAAGCTTAGGTTTACTCCCATTAGTTTAAACAGAAACCATTTCAAGATTGAAATTTGATAACAATTTTTTTCTCAACAGATTCCATTCACACTATTATTAGTTATTATTAGCCTTTTTGACATTGGATTCCGTCTCACCAATAGACTCAACTGTTACAATTATTCAAGTTCACATGTCCCTGATTCGCATGCAAGAACTAGGCTTATCCTTATCAAAAAGACAGCTGGAATCTTTTCTAATGAATAATCTCATTACTGTCTGAGAGTTTTGTTGTCATTGTCTGAAGCAATTAACAAGACAAATCTCCTTTTTGTCAATTATAAAGCAAAAAAATATGATGACATTTTGAGTATCTCAAGAATCTAATCAGATGTTGAATAAACATTTCTGGTAAATTTTTCCCACCATAACTCACTATAAACAAACCAAAGACTGGGTGCAACCACACTTGCGAGTCTGTGGTCGATGACTTCCAATGTTACCAAAAGAAATCTTTGTATTTTTATTGAATTAATTGTATAATAATCAGGCCACTGTCCGTGGATTAGTTCACTTCAACTTGTTTTTAATTGATCAAGTCTTCAGCAGCAAGTTGATAGTCCGATGTTGATGATGGCGATGAGCTTGATCTACCTAAATGATAACAGAGTTGTTTAGCAACTCATTCAAAAACAGTTATCACGTTAACAGTTAACTTCTCATCATCACCATCAATTTTCTCCTCCTTATTTTATCTTCATCTCACAATTTATCCTTAAATAAACTTCAAATTGCACATGAAGCAAACCACAAAAAAATACATTTTCAACTAATGTTACAGTTTTAATGAAGATGGCGTGTTTAATAACATGCCCTGATGACCGGTAAATTCAAATCAACAATAACCATTATAAACTCCTATGAATGTTAATTTAATTTAATAACCAACAATCATCATTCTAATAAATCATTTTACATCAAGTATCATCAATGTATACCATTAAATTGATGAATATGATTAAAAAGGCCAGTTAAAAAAGCATAACAATCAAACAAAAAGGGTCAATACTCAAGACAAGAAATCACTTTGTTTACCCAAAAACCATTGACAACAAAAAAACCTTTTTCATCACACATTTTACTTTATTTTTCCTCACATCTTTTATCATCTTCAACTTATTCAGTTCTCTTGAATCTTCATCTTCAATTTAAACTAATATTTCTCTCTCTCTCTCACCATTATCATCATTATCATCAACAACTGCTTCTTCTTCATCATCACTATCATTTGAACCCGGAACAAACATCCTTTAGGCTATACTTAATACAGCAAATACATGATTTTTCATTCTACAAAATCTTTCATTCAAGTAAAATAATCACTTAATCGCAACTTTATATCTCCTTCATCTCTCTCTCTCTCACTAATTCACCTTCATCATCAACATCTTCTTCAGCATATTGTAAACAAAAATATTTCTGCTGATAGAGAGAGAGTCAGGTTATTTGTGATTAAGACACTCCGGTTCCGCCTTATACCTTAATCACAAATAATCAAGTATTGTCATGCTCTTCATCTGTTTATAGCTTGGTGAAGATGATGATGATGGTGGTGGTGGTGGCGATAATGATGGCGATAGTGATGGCGATGGTGAAGATGAAAAAACAATGTTTAAACATCGTATTAACTGATGACCAGTTTTTGTGTTTCCAGCACCGAACCAGCTATAAATAAATATAAAATAAATGTAAATCAAAGGTATATATATATATCAAAATATATATTAATAAACAAATAGTAACGTCAGCAAATATACCTTAAAGGATGATGTAATATTAACATATTTTAAATATTATCAGTATATAAATACAAAAAATAATGTATATATATATGTATATTTATATACTGATCTTATGAAATCTATAAATATTATTATATTATATATTATCATCATTATATTTTCATGATATTTTGTACAAACAGATTTTGTTTCATTTTCATCTGCCTGTGGTTATCATCAACATTTGTCGGGTCAATCCTTTACGATAATGAGAAGACAATACAATTTTTGCTAAACTACGAGCCACAGTAAATACATAGACATTTCCTATTATGTTACAATTGAATTGCAAACTTGATGATAACTACAGGCAACTCTTATTCAGTTTTCAGAATCTTGTTAATGTATATTTTTCAACTGGTCAAGATAACTTGCAACATTTTATTTTTTGTTGGTTTCATGTGTGTGTTTTGTATGCATATATATACATATAATAAATATGTTTAAATATTATATATATATATGTATATATTTATATTATGTGAACTGATTGACAATTGACTGTCTACAATTTTGAAGGTAAAGGGTGGGAAGGAGTTCATTCTGCTTCAAGAATTGATCAATTGTTGTTGTCGTTGACATATATAAATGTTTGATGTTGTTGGTTGCCTTTATCCGTTTCAATGGATGTCTGTACAATTTTTGATTTCTTGTTTTTTCGTTGATATTCTCATGCTGGTTGAAACAATTGGTTTTGTTGGAAGTTGAAGTTGCTTAACAAATAAATAGATTATTTTCTTGTAATACAATTAACATAATTCTTTGTCGATTTTCTTGATTTAGCGTGAAAAATTAATAAATCCTCTTTGATTTCAATTTTTGATTTTTTTATATATATTTATAATTAACTTTAGTTTGTTTTGTAAAGATGAAAATGATGAAATGTTGTAGTTGCATTTCTGGTGTGGATGGCGTAAATCGATGAGGTGAGTGTTTGTTAAAGATGATAGTGGGTGATGATAGAGATGAATGTATACTTGAATGGATGTTTTGTGTGAATGTGAGTGTGAATGTAAATGTGATCACTATAATAAGGTAGATTTTTTATGAGGACGTGTGATGAATGGTGAGTGAAATATAGCTCAATTTTTGCTTTCTTAAAACAATATACATATGTATTTGTATGTATAGATTTCCAACACTCTTTTAAATCTATGAAAAAATCTCATTGCAAAAAAAAATTCACAGCTTTTAAATTTTAAATCAACTATAATAAAACAATATCACCAACTCTCTGACTAATATCAGAGGAGAGAAAGAGAGAGAAGAGAAAAATAAAAGAGAGGAAGAGAAGAAGAAGAAGAAAAAAATAGAGATGAAAAGGTTGTCACTATAATTATTACTGTGGCTGGCATTGGGTCAAAAATTGTGAAGTTGATCTTAACACAGCATGTGAAGACAGAGGAGATAATGATGAGGCATTGATTGAAATAGTTGAACGATTATGTTTCATGTGTGATTTTACTAGATGACCCGCTGCCAACGCGGATAGTAATGAAAGCTCAGCTGCTAACACAGTGCCGCAAACGATGCGAGCAAAATCTTGAGAATTACGTCCTGGTTCTTCTACACAAGACCCACGTACACCCAAAAGCTGTGGAAAGATGGGAAAAGAGAAGATGATAAAATGAAATTAACATTGAAAAGTCATGCTTGAAAATGCCTGACTTGACTTTGAAACAAAAAAGATTGACTTTGCAACTCACATCAAGGCATGATGCTTGTGGCGGCAGAATTGTTCCTCCACCAATGGTTCCTAGCTCCAATGAAGGCATGGTACATGAAATGTAAAGGTTTTCTTCACCTTTTTTATTAATGGTGGACTCAATTAAAGTAATACAATTTGAGCTACCGATACTTTGGGCAGGATCCTGGAGAGATAGTGTTCAAGAGAAGTAAATAAAAGATTAATGATTGTGTTTAACTGTAAATTAATGATACTTAATGATACTCTTTTAATTTACAAGTGATTTGAAGAAGAAGAAAAAAAATGAAAGAATAGTCTCTTACCTGGCCCGTAGCAATATACATAGCTGCAACAATATTAGCTGCATGAGCATTAAAACCACCAATGGTACCTGAAACTGCTGAGCCAATCAAATTTTTACTAATATTGACTTGAACAAGAGACTGGACATTGGTTTTGAGGACATCACGAACAATTTTACCAGGAATTTCAGCTTCACATACAACTGATTTACCTCTACCTTCGATCCAATTAACAGCAGAAGGCTTTTTGTCGGAACAAAAGTTACCACTGAGTACATTCATTTCCATATCTGGAAAATATTCTTTTAATTTCATAATTGCAAGCTCAGCTCCCTTGGAGATCATATTCATTCCCATGGCATCACCTGTGGTTGCACTGAATCTGAAATACACATAAGGTCCAGCAATACGGGTTAAAACTCGGTCAAGACGAGCAAACCGTGAGGTTGAATCAAAGCTTTCTTTGATAATAGCAAAATTATCCTCTTGTTGAATCCATCTCATAGCTGCTGCAGCTCTCATTGCGTTAGGAAATTTAACACAAGGTGCACGAGTCATACCATCACCAACAATGGCACTTCGCACTCCTCCGGATAACATTAAGGCTCGGCAACCTCGATTTGTACTGGCAATCAGGCAACCCTCAGTGGTGGCCATTGGTATGTGAAACTTTTTATCATCCAATAAAAGTGGTCCAGCAACACCTAAAGGGATTGGCATATAACCGATAACATTTTCACAGCAAGCACCTAAAACATACTTATAATCATAATTGGTAAATGGTAAGTTTTCAAGAATGGAAGTGCACTTTGAGTCTCGAGCAACGATGGCTCGACGAATTTTGACACCCCGTTCTGGATCATCTAAAAGTATCTCTAATTTATATTGGGGAACTATCTTAGAGTCAACAAGTAAAATTATTTCAGCCTCAGTCATTGTTTTAAGACCTTCATCAGACTTAAGGAGGGCAATTAATTCACTCAATGGACGAGGTTTAGTTTTCTTTTCACTTAACGGTCGTTGATTACGTTCAACCCCTGGATCACTGTCTGATAAAGATATTAGATCATCACACGAATCTGAGAGTGAATCATCTCCTAGAAAAAACGATGGACTATTTTTTCCATCGGCACTTAATCGGCTGGGTCGTCGCTTTTTATTTTCAACAATAACACTTTCCGTATCGGAATCTTGTTGAACAACAATATTATTTGGTGTAAGTGCCCGTTCACGTTCATGTTCAACAGCTTCACAAGTTTCAGGAGTTTGAGTAAAAATTTGATGAGTCTCACTATCAATTTGAGTCTCATCTGAAGTAATTTTTACTTCAATCTCCTGTAAAAGGGCTTTCAAGTTGTGATGTGAGGTTTCATCCTCATTATCAGATGACTTTTGTAGAATTTCTTGTTTAGGTTGGTGTCCCTTAAAAGATGTGGACCTTTTAAAGGCCAGGAAAAATGTGGCAAACATTGAGAGGATCACAATGAACCCAAAAAAGAGTAAAAGACTAATCCTTATAATTGAAACGTCTCGAGTGTACCCTAAATTGGTGGGTAAATAAAGGATCGTACACAAGAGAAGAGCTTTAATCAAATGACCAAACCAAGCCATGGTGAAAAGAATACAATGTTTCGACTCCGGACGTGGATGTAACACAGATTATTTATAACAAAGACATATATATACCTTTTTATAATATGTTTTTACTTTGACATCACTGACATGAAAGTGTACTAATGCTTAAAAAACAGCCTCACACGATCTCAAAGTAAATAGGTTAGTCGGTTTTAACTTCACAACAGTATAACCAGGTATAGAGAGAGAGATAGAGAGAGAGATGGAGATAGAAAGAGAGAGAAAGAGAGAAGCAGAGAAACTAAAAAAGGTTGGTCTTTAAATTGTTGCAATACAGAGAAGCGCCAAAATTGAATACCAACACATAATTAAATATAAATAAAAATATATTTATTTCAAACTAATCATGACGAATAATCATGATGTTGAAGTTGAACAAGAAAATGAAAGTTTAATTGAATTGGTGACGTTGATAGATGTGATTAAAAACTGATTTTCTGATGGACTTTTATCACTTCTTTTTTTTCATTTAACTTTCAATTTTCTGGTTTTTTCAACTAATAAACGTTTATGGATATCAATTACAATTTTTGCTTAAAATCATTCCAATCAAAGAAGATGATTAATGTGATAATATAATGGCCTAAAGATGAGCCTTTATGGTTTATTAAATCACATTATTTACAATACTTAATTACAGAGTCACTTTCATCTTTGCCTCTCATCTTTCTTGCAAATTAAAATCGTCAATCTCTCAAGTGAAAGTAAATTGTAAATATTAATTGTAATTGTGAGATTATTTTTTAATTCACTTTCATCAAGTATCATCAATTGATCACGACAACTCAATAATATTGCATTAATATCATCAATAAATAAGCATAACATTGAAAGGCTCATAAGGATCATAACGGTATGAGTATTTGTTGCAATAACATTTCCTTGATATTTTAATTTCTCAATATTCATATCGTTTTGATCAACGTCAATTATTTAATTGTTATTCAATTAACTCAATTAGCTCAATTAATTAATTAGACTAAACATGAATTATCTCAATAACAAACATTACTTCAATATTTTCCTTGAAAAATATTCAATTTGCAAGAAAGCTTTCAAGTCTAGTAGATTGGGTTTGATATGAAAATTTTCAATAATTTTTCGCATCTAATTTAAATTATCCTTTAAATTTCAATAATTTGCAAGTTCAATTAATTTAAATCGAGTTAAATTTAGACCTTTGAAGATCACTTTGTTGATTGTTTGCTTGGTTTAACCAGATTTTTGTTTTTGGGTTGCTTTGGGTTTTCTGGTTTGACAAATTTGTCCAATGATTTAACGTTAATTATCTTAATTTCAAAGCTATTTTTGACTGTCATCTATTATGGGAATGAAAGAGTTTGACAAATTAACCTAACAATAGTTAAACAAGGAAATTTGAAATGTAATTGTTGATTATTTAAAGTAACGTCCACAGTTGTAATTGATTTTGTCTTTTCAATTTCCCATAACTGTAAATAGTTTCCATTATAATAGTTGCATGTTAATCAACATTATTTACATTGTATTTGCTATTTTTGTTGACTTCAAGAGTTACACTTAATTGGTTTTTAACAGTAAAAAAATTAGATGTTAATACCAGAATTTGCATCAGAAATTTAAAGGATGGTAAGGAATTAACTGATAGGTAACTGTAGGTGATTAGCTGTCTGTGAGTGTTATACTAGGCCTTAAATTCAGAAATTTTGCTTCTATCGTTTCTTGTTGGTTTCCAATGGTATTTTCCGATTTTTCAAGACTGCCAATGGTCTTGATAAGGCTTGATGTTGATAGCTTTAGTTATCATCTTAATTCACTCCATTGAGTTGATCTCTAATGAAGGCTGATTCCGAGTCTTTTCACTATTTGTTAATTGCTCTGAAGCAGCTAAATGTGCTAAATATTGGGTTGAATTTGTGATCTTTGGTCAGTAAGTGAAGTTTTGTTTAATTCAGGAGAGGGTTTTCAGGATAGTCAGTTAACTGCTTTCAAATCCATAATGATATTTGCTCAGATTGATTGTGAGGGAAAAGATTGAGGAATGAGTTCTTTTGCTTGAATTGAATTCAAGATTCTGGTTGGAAAGTGTTTTCTGTAGGAAAAATTACTTATCTTGATTATTTTGTGTACAGGTAGAAATGAAAAATTTGTTGGAATTACTAGATGCATAGAGTATTAATGCGTAAATTAAAAAACAAAAATTAAATTTATTTTGCAAGTTGATTAAAAATGAAACTTACTAAATGTTAGTTTCAATCATAGAAGGTAGCGCCATCTTTAGTGTGAAAAAAGTAGTGCACGATTTTTTCATTTTTCATGATGCAATGTTACGCTTGTTGTATTTCATAAAACTTGTATTTTTCATTTCTTTTAATTCAATCAATCTATTATTCTGTTAATTTATTTTTGGTCTACCTATGATATTTAATCTGGTTTAATTTTTTTTCTAAATGCTGAAGATTTTTAGTCTCGTTTTGAGTT
Source organism: Tetranychus urticae (assembly GCF_000239435.1). Next base: position 1,189,783 of record NW_015449934.1, read on the forward strand.
TCGATTCAATCTATCTGACACTTTCTTTATGTATTTCCCATCAGTTTTGATTTAAAGGTTTTGCTGTTTGAGTGTTGGGTTCATCTTGACCTAAAAGACCGATCAATGAAGGTCTGGGTCGGAGAAAGGCTGATATAAGAGATGAACCTCTATTACCATTGTTATTGTTACCACCAGGTCTGATTGTGTCAATTATTGAGCTACCTGGAAAACGACCACCAAAAATGGATGATATACCAGAACCAATGTTTCCAATGTTGCCTCCACCAATGTTACCTCCACCAAATGGTCGGTTTGCTGAGGTTGTTTCATATCCAGAGCTTGGCCTGTTATTACCAAAATTGCCATAATCTGGCCGAGACTGTCCATAAGGTCGATAAGTAGATGTATAGCTTGGTCGATGTGTATATTCATTTTCAGTTTCTTTATATGGACGATATGTTGTTGAATGGCCAAAACCTTTAGAATCGTTCAGGATATAAAAAGCATAATTTGTCATTTCCAGTTATCATAACAATATAATTTGATCTAACCTGATGGACGATGAGTTGAAAATCTTGATCCACCACCAGAGCCAATTTCATAAGATTCAGAATCAGGATCAATGGTTGATGGTCTGAAGCCATTTGTTCCTATTATATCTGTTGGTCTTGATGTTATCGGACGATGACCATGACCATGACCTGGCCTGTAATCACCATCTATATCAGGTCTATTTGAAGGTCTGTAACCTGATGAAGGACGATGGGTTGAAGTGAAACCACCAAGAAGTCCATCAATGATTGAAGGTCTATAAGTGCTTGAAATGAAACCATTTCCTGGTCTGTAGCCGGATCCAAATCCAGGTCTTTCTTGTTTATTCACAGATCCTGAGTCAGGTCTAACTAAAGAATCAATTCCTGGTCGTTCTCTGTTCGGTCGATTTCCAAATTGTGACTCGGGTCGATATCGATCAGTTGAATCAAAACCTTGCTTTCCATTACATCTAAACGATAATTAGATACAGTGTAAATGGTTACAATTTCACAGCAAATTAAGATGATTTAACTCGATTACCTGTAAAGTTTATTGATCTTTTCCAAATCAATTCGACTGAAGCCAACTCTTTGACCAATATCTGTTCCTCTTTCAAGCGGTTCAATTGTCGGCCCATTTCCATTAGTAAATGCTGTGGGGCCATAATGAAGTACACTTCCATAATCATATGGTTCATTCAGAGTTGTTATCTCTTCTACTGAATATTTACGGAAATTTGTCTCCAATCCTGTTATAACAAACGATAACCAAATCAATATGGATTTGTGCAAGCAAACAAAAAACAAGACCAATTACCTCTTCTAATATTTTGATAATTAACCCGAATATAACGATCTCTGTCTGTTCTACTTTGTTCATGTACAAAACCCAAAGCGTGCATCAACTCATGTTCAACAATACCAACAGTGACACAACCTTGGCCCAAAGTGACTTGCTGTTGACCACCAGTCATTCCAACTCTTGATGAACAACCAGAACCACGGACTAGATGAATATAATTGGGCTCTGAACCATCATATGGTTCAAATCGGACACATGTTTTGGAATGGTATTCATCAATGGCTCGAGCAATCACCGATCTCTCCTCACCATTGAAATCTTTAGATATGACATAAGGAACTCTGCCATTAGGCCAATGAGAACCAGGATTTCGTATGGCATTTTTTTCCGTCTATGTAAATTACAATGGATAATAATGATTTATTAGTAAAAATTCAGACAGAATTGACTTTTGTGATAGTTAAAGTTGCGATAGAAAAGTCAATCTTGATATGTAGAGATCAATAATCAAGCAGATAACCAAGACTGTTCCCATCAAAACTGATGTACTTGATTTCAATAATTAAAGTGAAACGTTTCAACTGACCAAATATAAAAGTCAAGCTTTTCTGGTTTACAAATCACTTTTACTCAGTGAAACTTGTTGATGAGTGGATCATCTTTTTTTCAACACTTTTACTTTCAACTTAAATTGATTGACTTGTGAGAGGGTCAGCTAATCATTTGGATGAACAAAACTTGTATAATTACCGTTGCATTGGCTAAAAGATCATCAGCAATATCACCTTCAAATAATTTGCTAGAATAGAGAATTTTATCGTCAATTGCGAATAATCGATCATCTAATTGTTTCGCTCGATCAAAATCATCTTTAGATAATGGATGTTTCATATCTTCAGCAATTCCACCTCTAACCTTTAATCAAAATGTTTAATCCATCAATTGACCCAAAGAAAGAAGAAGGAGAAGAAATGGAGAAATCAATTAATAAAGTCAATTGGATTGTTAATTGAAAGTCACATAAAGACAGTCACTTACATTTCGATTGGAATCGCGATTGTTTGAAGGTTTAAACTGATTTTCCCTTTGATTATCATGAGGATTGTTGCGGTCATTGTTGTTGCGATCATTATTATGATTGTTTTGATGGTTTCTGTGGCTGTTTTGATTTCGATCCCAACGATCAGCACAAATTGAATTAATAATAACAAAATGAATACAAAAATAAAAGCAAATTCTTGTGATTGGAATCATCTTTTTTTTGTTATACACAACTTCAAGCAATCCGATTGATTAAACTTTTCAATTCAAATTATAAACATCAGGCAGATTTGGAAGCAAAAGAGTCAACAGTTGAACGGAAAAGTGTGATCAAAATTGATAAATAATACAACAATGATGATACAAATCTACCGGTGGAAGGATATTTGGCTTCCTTTTTAAGTTAAATTGAACAAAAAAACAAAATGTTAATAATGTCTTGACAACCATTTTAATCAATCAAGTCTTGATTATCAAGATGACAATCAGCAAGTCCAAGAAACTTGAGACTCAAGCTTAAGAATCTATTTATGCAAATCGTTTTACCCACCAAATAGATTGAATCTTATCAGACATGTTTACTAATTAATCATTCTGGACGATTAACCACCCAATTCACTTGCTTTGGTAACAATAATCTCGTTGAATGCAAACAAAACAATCGAGACAACAGTATCAATGGTAAACAACAATTTACTCAATCAGATTGACCAGTTAAGGATACAAGAAATTTGAGTTTACATTTGCCTGTTTAGATCCAATACCGATTCATTTGTATGTTAATTGGTGTTACATTCAACATAAATTGACATTTTCCTTGAATCACAGCAAAAAACGCATCAAAGTTAATGTAGGAAGTGATAGGTTTTCAGTTAATTCAGCAGGGAATCCCTAATCAGTTTAATCGTTAATTGGAAATCAATTTTTGTCGATTCAATTATTGATGCTATCCTTTCTCATCTTTATCATTATGAATTTCAATTGACTAAATTATGCTGAAAAGGAATGCATAATGTTTAGTGGACAAAATATGGAAACCATTTGATTTGTTAATGTAATGCTGGCTACGTGCCGAGACAATCAGTTGATTAAATAATTAATTCATCCAGTTTGAATTTAAAGATGTTGATGCTGTCAAGATCATTTAACGATTCAATTATAAATAATTGTCACACACTATACATTTGTACATATACTGTACATTTTAACATGATTTGCCTTTAATAAATCTTCAATTTCTCGGTCAGTTTTACATTTTTCCACTCAAATGTTATCTATTTCATCAATTGATGCATAATTAATTATGAATGTTTGATTAACTGCCTTCTTTGGACGCAATATTTCTTGAATATTTCCACCTTCATCTTTTGACTTTTGCTTGGCTTTGAAATTAACAGCGATCAGCGAATGACTGTGATTTGAATCTTTAATAATTAATGGGGTTCAACAATCATATTCATTTATGTATAAATTATAATTGTTTGATTACAATCACAATTAGTCTAGTGGTTTGAATAAGTAAAAGATGTTGGTTTGATGTGATAATTATTCACTTACATTCGCACAATAAATCCTCTTCTGTCAATGATTAATGTTTTTTGAACTGATTTTTGCTCAAATTGAGCTCTATTCATTCACAATTATTAATATTCATTTGTTTGGATTATATTCTGGTAATTTGAGGAGATTTGGAATGAATTATTATTAATAAATGAGATAAAATTGTTTGTTTTGGTTTCAAAAGTTTTCTTTATTTGCTTATTTTGTTAATCATCTGATATGTATGATTGGTATTGATTATCAGGAAAATGAAAATGATAGTTTTAAAAAAAATAGAAATGAATTTGTGAATCAACATAAGATGGAAATGGTGTAACAAAGTTGGGGTGATTAGTTAAAAAATATGTATTTTACTTCAATTAGAATGAAATAATTGAAGGAAAAAAAACTCTTTGGCAGGCACCTTGATGCATTTTGGGCTTAACAATATTGCAACGAATGTCATTGCAAAGCTAAACTCTTTCTATCCAATGTATAAAAATAGAACATTAAATCAGATGATTATGAATGTTTCATGGAAATTGGATGATAAATAGATGGTGATGAACTGATTGGTACTGATGAACCAGAGATGTGAAAACCAGGACGAAATAAAAAAGACCAGTGAAACCAAAGTTATTGTGAATTTGATTTAAGAAGATTCAAAGCATCTAGTAACTAATTAATTGATTATGATTTAGTATCGGGGAGCTTCGTAGGATTTCTTGGCGTAACCCATGTTGAAGTATTGCTTTGAGTATCCACCTCCGTAGCTTGGTCCGTACAAACCGTAACCGGCCTTTGGTACGTATGAAGATTGTTTGTATGAAGGACCATAGTTGGCTGGGGCAGGGTATGATGGCTCATATGATGGGGCTGGGTAGGCATTGTATTGAGCTGGGGCGTTGTATTGAGCTGGAGCCTTGTATTGAGCGGGTGCCTTGTATGGGGCTGAGTAGGGTTTTGGTGCGTAAGATGCTTCTGGCTTGTATGGGGCTGGTGAAGCAGATGAGTAAAGGTTAACTGAAGCAGGGGAAGCGTTAGCGGTTCCTGGTTCATTAGTGCTGATGGCAGCTCTGAAACCATAATCATCAGCAACGTAATCTACTTTACGGTAAAGTCCGTAAGCATCGGTGTAACCGTAAGATCCCTTTTTGTTTCCATAGTCATCACCTGTTAATGGTTAGAGATAAAATTAGAAGATTGAACAGATTGAATAGCAAATAAACTTACCTTCTTCTTGTTGGTGAGTTTGGGTTCCATAACCATCATCAATTTCATAACCGAAATTGTATGGGTTTGGTTTCTGTTTAAATTTGATTGGAAATCAGATTAATAAACAACACTGAAAGATATAAGCGATAACTGTAAATCAACTGTACTCACGTAGTAGGGTTCAGCAGCGTATGCCTTTGGTGCTGCGTATGGGGCTGGAGCATATGATGGTGCATATGATGGAGCGTAAGTTGGTCGAGGTGCGTATGATGGAGCTTGGTAGGATGGTCTGTGAGCAATGTAATCTTCCTTTGGTGGTGGTGAGTATTTAGGTCCATGAGATGGGTATCTTGCTGGACCAGAGTATCCGTAGTAAGCAGGAGATGAGGTAGCGTAAGCTACTAAACAGACGAGAAGAAGTGCCTGGTTAGATGAACAGAAGAAGAGAAAAGAAACAAATGTTAAATATCAAGATACTTATGATGATTCAGAGTTGCAACAATAACAGCAAGAGGTAAGATAACAAATAAAATTTAGTTGAACGGTTTCCAACAAAGGATTAGGTTAGTGAGTCAAAGTTTGAAGCAAACAAAGGGACTGTTTATAAGTTAACAGAGATTATACAAAATTATCCAGCAAAATGGTTAGAGAGTGAAAAACCGTTTTAAAATCAAGTTGTGTTTAAATAAAGGAATCACTAATCAATTGAAAATAAGTATTCAAATTCATACCTTAAACATTTTAAGTTGAGTTTTGGTTTGCAAGATTGTTTAAACAATGTGAACAGTTTGCAAGATCACAAGTGAATTGTAATTATTCGTTATGATAACCGTCCTTTTATACAAATTGCAAATCGAACCAAATTTTCTCCGAAACCAAATTTATTCTCTCTCCCTCTCTTTCTCACCTTTCCTCCTCCTCTTCATCTTCTAGGACCTTTCTGCCATACCTTGAAGGTATCCAATATGAATGTTACCAAATACAACAAGACCGACAGGTAAGAAAAGAAAGAAAGAAAAAGTGAAGACAGAAAATTGGGTCAAAAAAGTGAAAGTAAAAAATGACCATTCACAAGGAGGAGCCTTCACTTTCACTATCTTACTCTCTCTTTCTCATCATCCTCATCCTCATCATGTTCTTGGAATGGTAATCATCACAACTATCATCAAAATCATCATAAACAGCATTAAAATTATTAGGCAAAAGTAAAAAACTGTGAGTTGATGTTTTTTTCCTAAAAATTATAAATTGTATACTTTTCAATTTCCTTACAGTTTACAATAATGAAATTAGCTAATACCAAATGCTGCATTAACCTCTCATCCCTACTTAATTACAATTAATCCCGCTCCTTCTGATCAACTTAATATCATATAAACACCATGATAGTTACTATTCACCTTTCACCATTAACATAACCAAGGTCGCCAACAATTTACCATCAATATATCAAACGCAGCACACATTTGATGATCACCGATATTATCATTATTGCTAGTATTTTGAGGATAAAAATCTGGTCAAGATGATTAAGTCTCGCTTATTCCATGATTCCGATTAAATAATCAAGCTCTAAGGCACAATCAGTAAATCAAATTGACAACTTTTACCCAAGCCAGAGTGATTCAAACGTAAAGCCAACATTTACGATCTTTTCACATTATAAACAATCCAACAATCGCCATCAACAACCATCCAGTCAATTCACCATTTTATTCATTCAACAATTTTCCAAGACTGTAATTCATTGCAATTTAGTGATCAACAATTAACTCATCAGTGTTCATGATTACATCGATAGTTGATGTTGAATTCAAATTACATTGTATACGATCTTCTAGTTACTAACCGATTCGTCTTGAACCATCGTTAATCATTGAATCAATCAACCCTGTTAACTCTGATTGCTCTTCATTAATTCCCAATTAATTAGTCTTAATACAATTTGTTTGTTATTAATCATAAAGGTCATTAAATGATTGAAAAATGTTACTGCAAGGTGCAGCAAAAAAGGTTGTAAACCAGTTGTTAGAGACACATTTGCTGACCACAATTAGACTCAATGAAATTGTCATAATCATTTTATTACAAATTTTACATTATAACCATTAAATCATTGATTAAAATTTGTGTCCAAATGAAAAACAAAACAAAGCAAAACTCAATCAAATAAGTGCATTAATTAAACCAGAAAACTTGGCCGTACAAAATAATGTGATTTTGTTTACCTCTTCTGGTTGAAGGAAACTGGTTGATTAAAATAAAATAATTGATTTGGAAAGCTGACAAACTAATTATGACCACATTAATATAAGTTAATTTTTTGATTTTCACTAACATTGTGAAACATATTAGCAATCAATTATTATTATTTTACCTTTAATTCAACTTGATTAATTCACATTACTTTCGGTATCCTTAAAAATCCTTAATAGTAATATATTTTTTCCCTTTAATAATTTGCCTTTTTTCTTTAATTATAATTCAGTGACAAATCAAATAAGATCGATACTAATACAATCAATAATTTAGAGGATAAAATGAATTTCTTTCACATTGAAGGCAATCTTAATTTTAATATTTGGTTAAAACGGAAACATATACTGATGACCCTCAATGAATTAACCAGTAAATAAATTCACTTTTTTACATTATCAATAATCCCAATCAATATCAGCTTTCAAGAGTAACATTAAAAATATTAATCAGTTAACGTTAATTGTATACAAGAATATAATTAACGGTTATCAAAGTGGCTCTTCTTGTGTTAGCATTGTTTTTTGGCAATAACGGCAGCAGTAAAACAAGCCTTTGGGTAAAAACATTTTAAATTGTAACTTTGAGTTGAAAACAGGTCTAATTGTTGCTGATTGATTGCACCTTTAAAATTGTTGACAATGAGAAGTTTCCAGATTGAGGCAAGATAATGATTAATAACCAGTAAAATAATTTCTCGAGTGTTGCCATTCCATTGGGGTTTGTGTAATTTTTGAGGTGAAATAAAGTCCGATTAAGAGTAATTTACTGAGAGAATTAATAATTTTCACTTGATCATCAAGGTTTGTATAATTCATTTCAGTTTTGTTCAGTTAATCTGCCTTTAATCAGTAATTATTTGATTTAAATAGCAAAATTAAACAGCTTTACTCGACAAACATTGTTTGAGGTCAGATAATTGTTGCTGGCAAAAATAATTGAATGGGACCCATTTGAATGGTGGTACTCGCCATGAAAATTAACAAGATTCAGGTACTTTATGATTAAATCTGATGATCAGCATAGATTATAAGAGAACAATGTTAAGATGAAAAAAGTTAACATTCAACAATTGCAAATTGTAATTGCAGCAGTAGAGTTGAAGTGACTGATCCTTCGTAACATGTGCAGGATTGATTGCTGACATATTGTATCAATGATATTGATAACATTCACAATTAATTTCCCTGAAAGTTTTTCCATCAAAACGATCACATGAATGGAGTAAATGTAATTTCAAGTTTTCCATTATGTTCTCTCTATGGTTTAGTTGCGGAAGATGCCAAATTGCGATGATCAAAATCAAATTTGTGCTTATTGTGTTGTCAACGATAATAATCGAAATCTGTATCGAAATTGATCAATCAGGTACCAATCTACATATCTGTACAAGTTTACACAATTAGCTTGCTGGTTGGTGGTCATGAACAGTTAACATTCACATCTGCATACTTGGACAGGCTGATATCAGTGATTATCAAGATGGTATCAAATTGATTGATCCAGGCTTATCGGGGGAAGAAGAAGAAAAGATGATGATAATGATGAAGAAAAAAGAGTTACTTTATTTTTTTCTTACCTGAAACAATTTTGCAATCATGTTGAGCTTGTAACAACACCCAAGATTCAGTTGAACATATGATGAAGAGCGGGAAAAGATTTTATGATTTATTCACAATAATGATGATGTTGATGTTACTGTTGATTATGAGGAGGCCAACAGGTATTAATGAGATGATCGATGTTAACATAATACAATTAAGTATGTCCAGAGTCAGGTCATTTTCAGTTGAATTAATTGGCTTGAGAAAGAGAAGAAAGAGAAATAGAGAGAGTAAACATGGCGACCTAAAAGAAAGGCGAAGGAAAAAACAAAAATTTTTTTTGATGAAATCGATACTTTAATTTATAGCACAAAATAAGCCTAAAGGTCACAGTTGAAATTTTTAATAAATGTTAATCGCTCCAAGCAAACAAAATAATATTAATAAATATTGTAAACTTTGATAGTAATGACAATTAAAGCAATGATTAAAATATAAAGTTGCAAGTAACACAAGAAAAAATTGAGACGCATTAAAATAACACATGAGTTTACAAATTTTGCCTCTTCTTTAGGTTTTTGGAGGGAAATTAAAAAATATTTTATTGCCAACCAATGTGAACTTAATTATTGTTTATTAACATTAGATTTGTTTCCATTCATCCAACAGCTATTAGAATGAGAAATTAAATTGATTTAACCCTTGATTGATTATTAATTATTTAATTCGTTCGGTCAGATTTGTACTGATCGGCAGCAGCTTAAAGGTATAATTGATTAAGGTTGTTATAAAAGTTGATCAGATTTACATAAAAGCAAACTACACTTTTCTACTTCGTCTAGTTAGATCAGTTGATTGCGATTCGCAAATAATTTGATTCTAACCACGTTTGTAATTGATTATTGGAGCCACTTTATGAGTAAATCAATTAATTGTAAATGTAAATAGAATGACAACTGATAATCTTTAATTTACTTCACCTTCAATGAAAACCCAAAAGTTAACCAGTTTATTGGTTCACAAAGCGTAGGTTTTGTTTTTGTTTTGCTCATTGCCTTGTTATTTTTGCTTTCAATTTTAATCAATTCAACAAATTATAGTCATCAAAATGATTGAAAATACATTAAAATCAATAATTCACTGTGATTGGAATGTTAATTGTCTAGTCTAAATGAGACTAATTGTCCATTGCTTCAAGGATACATTTTTGTTTCATCACGGATTACGCTTGTTGCCACTTTTATTTTGCTGCATCAATCCTCATTCCAACAGGTTAAATAATCTAATCAACAATAATTGTCTGACCTGTTGACAACTTTCTCAGCATGATTAAGTAGAGAGTAGAGTTGAATAAATAAAACAGTTAATGATTTGTTAATAATCAAAGAATCAAAACATTTCTCCAATAATAATGATTAACCTTAGCTTGCAGTATTTTTACCTTGCCAGCTTGAAATGATTTCATTTTTTTATTTTTTCCGTTTTATTGGAAAAAATTGTAAAAAATTATCGATCTGTTTAATTAATCAAACTAACTAATTTCTCATTATAAGATCACGAACAAAATGGTAACATTTCATCAGCTTTGATAGCGCTGAGTCTTGTTAAATAGCTATATCCTCGCAAGTTTGTCATTGTAATCAGATGGACAATTGAAAATCAACAAATTAGTTGAATAAATAGGTCTTTAATTTGGCAGTTTTGCTTCATTTAGGCTTTTTGGTTTCGGCTGTTTTGTACATTCAGTTGGTGGCTAATTTGGTCCCATCAGTTCTCTGAGATTCTTGATTGTAATTTCATTTCGGACTCCTTGGAAGATACTGTTCACAATCAGTGGCAATTAAATCATTGGATATCTGTTTATCGACTTCATCGGGTAATCTTTCTTCTCGTTTCCTTCGGGCTCGTCGATTTTGAAACCAAATTTTAACCTGTAAAAAGATAGATGAAAGATATTTGATTAATCAATCTGATTTATTGTTAACTTGTCAAACTATTTTGGTTCCGACCCATCAGTCAATATTATTAAATATTATTAATAACTAGTCATTTGTGAGATTAAATTGTTATAACCAGGGGTAAGTAAGGTTAAGGTTATACAAAAGGTAATAGGTATTTTCAGGGTTGATTGTAACAAATAAACAATCATTTAATTCAAAGATGAAAACCTCAAAAAAAAATCTGGAAGCATTGTTGTTATCATTATGAGTTTACCGTCCTAATAAGTAAACTTTAATCAGACTGTTATTAAATTATGGATTCATTGGTTTTCACTTGGATACATTGTTAATAGATAGTAGCCATTATAATAAAAGCAATGAATTTGAAAAAAGGAGAAAAATTCAATTTCGATGGAAATCAATTGTTGAAGGTAAATATAAATAACAATAAATACGATTAATAATAGTTATAATTTGTATGCATAATATTTGTATGGATAATTTTTTAAGAAGCAGCAAAATATGTCTCAACAAATCAACCAAGCTTATGATGATTAATTTAATCCGGTTGATTTATCTGCACATAGTTACATAGTTTGTAATAAAGAGAGGCAAATATTGAGCGTAAGGCATAAGTTTTCATATTGTTATAATAGCTATTATTATTTACAGGTAAACAGTTTAGTTAAAATACAGATATATTGAGGTTCAAGATGTAAAGGTCAAATATCGACCTCAAACCAAGGGTAAGCTATAATTGACTGACCACTCAATTCACTAGTGACCAAGTAAAATGGTGGCCTAGTGATGGTCAAAAGGGAGACTGCTATTTTGACAACAAAAAATGTCTCCGCTTACAATTGAAACCAATTTGATGAAAGATTAACAAACTCCACAAGCGATTATTTTAATATACTATTCAGGTAAGAGGAAAAATGGAGGCCATTTGTCAGTGAAAGTGGCTTATTAAAGAGGATTAAGGTAGATGATTATCTAAGTAATAGCTATAATAATAGTAATGTTGATTAAAATTAAAATGAAATAAAGATAAGTGTATAAAGACATGGTAAAGTTAACATAACCTTTTACAGATCTTTTCACTAATCATATTTATCATAACAACTCTCTAATCTTTTAATGTTTACCCATTATTAGCAATCTTGATCACTTAACAGCATATTAATAGTACCTTTGAGATTATAACCGGAAATCTGGAACTGGTTAAGGATTAATTGTGAGATTTGGTAAAGCTAACATTTATTCAACGACTTGTTAAATATTACAAGCGTTAAATAAATCCAAGCTTTCATACTAACTGCAAGCTTATGGAAACCAATGGAGTACAGTTGATTGCAATACAAATTATATCGACTTAATTTAAGTACCTAACCAGCAATTAAAAATACATGACAATTAACTTACCCGATTCTCTGAGATGTTTAACTGTTCCGATAAACTCCAAACCTCATAGCTGCTGAGGTAACTTGTTGAGGCAAATTTCTTCTCCAATATTTGTACTTGATGAGATGTAAATGGTATCCGAGGTCCGCGATTGTTGCAATTATATCTATTATTTAGATTGTCATTAGTCGATTGAACTCCTGTTAATAAAATAGAGGCAGAATTAGAAAAAAAATCAAATGTATTTAATATGTAATTATCAATAATTAAGTCAGCTTTTTAACCAAACAAAAGGATAACAACTGAACAAAAATTAACGGCTTTGTTTCCCGGCTTAACAAGCCATTGTGCCCTTTCATTTAGATTTAACCGCAATTTTTAAATCAGATTGTAATTACATGTAATTGTAACATTTAAATTGATTACACAAAGGATACTGAATAAAATTAAGTGTTATCGTTACACGATTGTTTCTCAGTATTTGATGGAAAGTTATTAATAACTGTTGATTACCATTTATTGTTGAGCCTTCCATAAGTCTTGATTCTTAATCAAGTTGACTCTTAATGAGAAAATAAAAGTACATTTGTACACTTAACCAGCAATTAGGCCATCAAGATGACCTTGTAAACAATTGATCAAATCTAAATCACTGATTATTATGTTATAATGTAAGATAAAATCCGGTATTTTAATTTTTCTCACTCAATCAATGAACTTCTGAATTATTTTAGCGTATAAACCAACAAAATACAGCAAAACAAAAATGAAAACAAAATGTTTAATCAGCTTTGAGCAAAATTAATGATTAATTGGTTGTAAAAGGTTGTACAATCAAGCTAATTACAAGTCCAATCAATCTTACCATCAACAAAAAACTAAGAGATTCAATACACTTTACAATAACAGTAAAAGTAAACAAATGAAAATCTCAATCTACATCTGATTCATGTTAAATGTTTTGCCTTCAATATGATTATGATTACCTTATTAAGTAAAAGTGTTAATCAAAGTTAAGTATTTCATGTTAATGTTTACCTTTGATTCACTGTTAATCACAATAATCACAACGATCATTATGATCATAATAACCAGTCAAAAGCTGAAAATTATATAAACCTTTCATTCAATTGTGAATATCACCTGAAACAAGGTTAATACTGAACAATATGATTTATATTAAGTTATCCTTTTTGTTATAATTTTTTTGTGAAAACTCGCTTAATTGTAATCAGTTTAGTCTAATTGATAGATGACAAGACTTACTGTGGCCAAATTTGAGCCTCCGGTTGCGAGATGAGCTTTTTTTAGTTGCAGCTGAGTTGCTGTTGCAATTAGAAGTGTTTAATATTGATTCAATTGTAAAATTGGTCAATTTACGATGAGTTGATGAAGAGGCCGATGATATTGATGAGGTTGAGGTTGATGATAATGTTGACAAGGTTGAAAATGATGGTGATGATGATGGAGATGAAGTTATTGTTGAGGTTGATTGAGTTATTGATGAAGTTGATTGACATTGTTGAGTTGAAGATGATATTGTTTCATGATTGATTGACATTGATGGTGAGTTGATTGAACCGGTAGTATACAGATTAATAATCTGTCCACCAGTAAACGTATCCAACATATCAACAATTAATCCTATTTCCTACGATTGTTATCCTCTTTTGAACAAACCAATATTTATCAAAAATGAAACAAGCAAAAGTTGAAAAGGCCAAAAATCAAATTGCCTTGATTAAGACAATTGATGGTAAAGGTTAAGGTCAATATTTGAAGACTAAAAAATAGGACAAAATATTGAAGGTAAGCAAAAAATTAGGTACAACGATTAATAAACAAGATCTACTTTGGTTAACTTGTTTCCATTCAAATGTGGAGCCAAAATGACCCGTAGGCCGAAGACGTAAACCTTTCAAATCCCATTGGCTCATTGTATTTGTATCATTTCAGTCTTTCTCTTTCTTTTTTTGCTCTCTTTTTTTCTTGGGTCTCATCTTGTCATCATCAGTCGTCTTACCAATGATCATCATTGAACACTAACCTCCCTCACATGCGATTATCATCACCATCTTTCCTTACACTTTGATTTGATTGTAAGATCATCATTTTGCCTTTTACCTTCCACCTTTTGTTACACCACTGACTGCTGTGTAAAGGCTCTTCCTTCATCTTCCTACATCGTCTTTTATCATCGTCTTGGGTCAATTTCAAGTCTCTGGTTATTGATATTGTTTGATGGTTATTATTGATATCAATTTGTTTTGTTCAAGTCTGTCCAGGTTAACATCAATGGTCGAGTTTAATTGTCTGTGTATAACATTGAGTATGCTTCAGTGGATGTCTTGTCTCTCACATTTTTCACTTCAATGAACTTATCAGATAAACATGTATATTATCAATTATTATATTTTCAACAAACCCAAGAAAAGAAAGACGAAGGAAATAAAGTAATGGAAGAGAAGAAGAAGATGAAGAAGAAGAAAGAAAAGATGAAAACAAAAACAAAAATATGAATTGGAGACTTGAAAGTGCTTCTCATATTTTCCAATATACTCGTCTTACAATTTTGTTTTCATCTTAACTGTTATACTTTTGTCCTTTTTTCACTCCAATGTAAATGATTACCTTAGTTGACATTAATTTACTTTGAGTGACCCTTAACCTGATGAACGTCCATCTCGTCGTACCTTAAGGTTTGTCGACTTTAAATTTTAGCTTCTCTTCATTTCGCTTTCCTCTCTTCTCATCTTTGTTATCTTTTCCAAATCTTTTTGCTTCATCTTCTTCTTCGCCGTCTTCATCTGTCAACATCTATTAGTACCAAAGTGACAAAGTTGACCTGTCCAATCAACTAACACTAGTGAAACATTTGATCCGAGCAAAACAACTTATCGCTCTGTGAATATCAATTTCAATCGTCGTCACATTCAATCTTAAATATATTCAAATTAGTTCATTGAAAATATAATCTCCATTTTTCAAGCAACAACAAAGATCTTATTTTGATCAGATTCAACTTGATTTATAGTTTGATATTTCATTGATTACTCTTTAAATCACCTAATTTGATCAAAAGAAACAAAAATTTTATTTTTAAAACCTGACTAACCTTAATTGTTTTTAACAATCGAGATCATTTAATAGCACAACAATGATTAACATACACTTTCAATATCAACTTTCAATTTGAATTTCAATCAGACTTCACAAGTTATGCCTAATTAATTACATAATTTTCATCAAATTTAATTTTAATGGTAACTAAATAATGTTATACAAAAACATCAAAAGTTGAATACAATGTAAACCAAATCGGTTGCAAGTTATTTCAAGAGATGAACATTTTTTTGGGTTAACTAATTTGTTTTCAAATGGAAACCCTAATTGATGATTAAACATTAAACCTAAATTTAGCTAATTATTTAAACTAATTTCAAAGTAAAAGTTGAAATTAAAAATAAGCAAATCAAAATGAATTCATTTTCCCATCTTTTTAAGTTGACAGGACAAAAACTAACGAGATAACAGCTTATAAGGCATATTCATTGAAACCAATGGTAAACGGGAGTGGATCATAATTCACGGATCAAATGATTAGTTGTGTAGAAATGGAGAAATGATTAAACAATTGGAGATAACAATTAAGTACCAATTGGTAATGGCGAAAATAGCAAATAATATCAACATTTTTGCGCCGGAAATTTGGTATCCTAACGCCCGACCTGAAGAGAGTGAAAAAAGAGACTCATCAATCTTTCAATAATAATAATGGCGATAATAATGGTAATAGTAATAATAGTCTAATAATAGGAATCTAGAAAGAGACAGACCATTGAACGACAATGATATCAAAATGATAATGGTTGTCATAATGAAAATGATTTAACATAAACTCCCTGTTGTGGCCTATTTTTAGTTTACAGAATCTTAACCTTTTCCTTTGACATTAAATTGTTCATTTTCATTTCATGGTTTAGATTGGTATCTTGTCTCTCTCACTCACTCACTTTTTCATTGTAATTATTTTAAAAGTATCTCACTAAACACCACTATTTAAAAGGTAATCCTTACCTTGATTTCTTGCTAGTTTATTAATTGCACTTCAACCTTTCATTGCTTCAAATAACAGCGAATTTATTTTCACTAATTGTAATCAAGTGGTAATCATGTTTCTCCTATTTTCACTCGTCTATTTTACTTTTGTTTTACAAGAAATTGATGGATATTTTCAAACAAGAGATTCGCCACCACCAGTTCCCTTTCGTAAGTACAGTTAATTATTACAACCATTTATTGATTTAGTTCCCTTTATTGCAAGCGGACTTGCTTTATTAGTGTTGACAGTTATTAATTATTACGTTGTAATCAGTCTGCAGTTTATAAGAAATTTTAAGAATGTAACCAAGTTTAATTCAGTTTCAATTCACATTAATCAGCTAATATCTTTCTCTTGATTATTGTTTGAAGATCCTTTGGATAGTATGTTTAATGGAGGTAAAGGAGGTAAAACACCATTGGTGGCAGCAACTTATTATTTCAACTCTGAACTCGGTGATCTGCGGCACCATCGGGAAGCATTGTATTCCGATACACCATCATCGTCTTCATCCTCATCCTCTTCACTCGCTTCACCATTATCCAATAATGAACCCGATGAAAATCCAATCGTTAATGAAGATGTTTGCCAAGCAGCTGATGGACGTAAAGGTAGCTGTTATGATGCACAAGAGTGTGTAAATAAAGGTGGTGTACCGATGGGCCGATGTGCAAATGCAAAAAGAGATGGAATCGTGTGTTGTTTGTGTAAGTGTTAACCATTATCAATTTATAGTGAATCAGCAAATCTTGATTTGTTCAAATTTATCATTCTGTCTATCACTTTGATTACAGTTGAATTATCATGTGGACAAATGGCTTCAGAGAAATTCGTTTACTTTAGAAATCCTGGATTTCCTCAGTCTTACCAATCCTCAAAAGTCTGTAGAGCCAGAATCGGTAAAATGGATAAAAATGTTTGCTTCTATCGTGTTGACATGTTAACATTTGACCTTGCTCCACCTAATCGAGGTAATTGTTCACAAGACGTTTTCGTGGTTTCAGGACAAAATGAAAACAGTATCGTACCAAAAATTTGTGGCCTCAATTCAGGGCAACATTGTGAGTAACTTTCATTGTGAGTCATCTTTGTAAATTGATCAAATGATGAGTTTTTTTTTGCTTTTCAATTTGTAATTTAGATTATTTGAATGTCGATGAATCCGATACAGTCAGTTTACATGCTTTAATGCTTGGAACCAGAAGACGAAAATTTGACATCTTGATTACACAGATTCCTTGTCATTCAGAAAATGCCGGTAAGTATCTTGAACTTTACAGTACTTTATTTCACTTAACCAACTCAGTTGATGAATTGTAAAAAACCAATATTCTGATTGGCATTAAGACTTTTCCGATTGACTGATCATTATTTAAACGTTTTGGTTAATGCTTTTGTGTTGATGATAATGTCTTTGTATGAATTTGCTTCTTTTTCAAAAACCATTCAGCTCCATCTCATTGTCTTCAATATTATACTGGAACTCATGGGTCAATTAAAAGTTTCAACTACGATTCATCTACTTTAAACATGGCCTTTGAAGGTTATCCAAATGATATTGACTATGTTGCTTGTATTAAAAAGGAATCTGGATTTTGTTCAATTTCATATGAGCTTTATACCGATGGTGAAAAGATATCTCCTTTTGCTATTGGGTCAAATTATGATTCTGGTTACTCCTTATGGAGGCCAATAATTGCTGAATGTCCAGATGATTATTTATCCATTGGTGGAGTTAGACTTTGTTCAGGTAAATTGATTACTCGAACACCAACATTAACAATATCAACTAATGAGACGACTGTAACCGACATTTGGAGGCCATCTTCGATGGTTCTTAACGCTACCATTGATCATCCAACAATAATTACTGATAATACATCAGGTCCATTTACAGTTAGATTTGTTTCCAACCATATTAACAATGCAAGAGGCTTTCATCTTCGTTATAAACAAAATCCATGCAAATGAGAAATAAAAATCAGTTAAATTAGTCTGTAACTGAAAAAAATTTAAAACAATCAAATTGTGCTTTATAAACCAAAAATGAAAATTCTTAAGACGCATAAAATTGATTGTAATTAGTCTTTCGAACCAAAAATCATCAACTAACCAACAACCCAAGGAAACAGAGTGACTTTTGTATGTTTCTAAAACAACAATTAACAATCAAATAGATTGATATTTATGATAAGAAAATAAAATGTTCATTTTTATACTCTGTTAATCCAAAAAACATCCAACACTTTATTTATCATGATTGGTTCTAAATTTATCTTTTTTCAAAGTGTTTAACCATTCACTGCCATTTCTTATGAATTATAATCATGCATTAAGATTACTCTTTGAATAATCAAAATAGGCAGTAAAAAGTTCATTGAAAGTGAAATGTTTTGATTACATTTGTACAGCTTTCCATAGTGCATTGGGTGTTTAATTGAAATAGTTTTCACTTGTAATTGAAGGTCTTGTAGTATCAATAATTTAGGAAACAACTGAAGGTCAATGTCAGGAGATGACAAAGTGAAAGAGAGTAGGAAGAAAAATGATAGACAGAGAAAATGTGAAGAAAGGTTATTCTTGCATATTCTAGATCATCAGTAACTTCAATTGTATTTCTGTTAAGAAAAGGTACAGAAAAGGAAATCAAGAATATTTTTTCGCACTTTTCTCTGCTACTCCTTGATCATTACAGTAAAGATGCCAGATAAGACAGGAAATATAATGAAACTTATTGTCACTCGGATTGAGCAAGAATAGTTACCATTGAATGAAAAGGTACAAATAGCTAGCTATTTAGCTGTAAAAATGGTGTTGATGAAAGATCAGGCTAAACTGAAAGGATAGCGTATTAGAGTTGAGATGAATGCATCATGTAATCAGCTAGAAATACCATTGAATCCATGAGTCAAGTTTTGATACGATAACAAGATATGATGAAAAAGAGAAAGCTGAATTGTTTGCAGGTAAATGACCTTTCATAACCTTGGATATTATCTCGATACCAGCTTCTGACAGCTTCAATCTTTTTGCTCTTTTTTTCCTTTTGCTTGCTTTTCCAACCCTTTTTTTCCAACAGAATGTTAAATTGTGAAACTGAATGATAAACGAATACTAATAATAATTGTAGAAGCAATATTAATGTTGGTGATAAAGATGGTATGTATGATTGTATATAAGACAGCATCATTTGGTGCCACTATCTGAACCATCATCTTCATCTTCCTCTTCCTCTTCCTCTTCTTCGTCTTTTTCTAGCCATTCAAACCACTTGTTAACCTAATTTGGAGCGTAAAATTGGGAAAAGGACAAAAAGAAAAATTAAACAAAGGTTAACACAAGGAATCAGAAAATTTTTTTATTGACTGACAGTTTGTCAATAATGTCTTTTACAAGAGACAAACAGACGGTTAACTCACCTGAAACAAAGCCTGGCCTTTACCGGGATATTCATCGTTTATATCCTCTTTCCATTTTAAAAAAACGTCATCTTCAACTATCTCAAAGTCATATAGAAATGAGAACCATCTCAATAGCATTCCTATTATCGAAAAGAAATAAAAAACAAAAGTGAAAACATTAGTATGATGAAAACTGTATGACTAATTAAGAGGTGTGCAATTACATTACTTAGTTTCATTGAATTCATGCAATAAAGAGTTGCTCATTAGTCATCTAACAAGTATAAGCTTTTGATTATTGTTACATCTGATTTGACCTTTTGGAATGGAGAAATGAATCAAATATCATTCAGAAATCACATCATTACGTAATATTTTCGTCTTTGTCAAATCATCAAAAAGGAAGTTAACAAAATTTCAAGGTCATGGCTAAAAAACTGGTAAGATGCAAGAGTAGAAAGAAAAAAAGAAAAGAAAGTAAATTATGACTCAGATTCTTGTCTCTAAGGTTTTTCTACATGAACCTTAAAAGTTACTAGGGAGAGGTTATAGGTTGACCAGAACTGGTGAAAATGAAACAAAATGAAATAAAATGACTAATACGCATGTTGGGTGATTGTAACCAGTTAGTTGCCAAATTAGATTGGTGATAATAAATATAATTCGGTGCAAAAGTCTTTAAGATTTAAGTTGTGCATTTTTGAAAGAGATTCAAAATTCATTTTTCTCTTATCTTTCCCTAATCATACAATATCAAAACAGTTCGAAGGATTAAACATTCTATTTAGAGCGGTTATAATCTAAGGTTAATCTTAGGTATAATCATGATTGAACTAATTGTTAATTACTAATATTACAGCAAATCCATGAATACTGAAAGAGGAGATGAGAAAATTCTGGTTAATCATTAATTTCAGATAAAAAACATTCATTATTAATTTTACCATTGGTTAGCGAAAGTGTGTAATTCGGTGCAAAAGTCTTTAAGATTTAAGTTGTGCATTTTTGAAAGAGATTCAAAATTCATTTTTCTCTTATCTTTCCCTAATCATACAATATCAAAACAGTTCGAAGGATTAAACATTCTATTTAGAGCGGTTATAAACTGAAAAGATTAGTCGGTCATTTGAATAAATGAGCTAAACAATGATAGGCAACTTTGAAATGCATAATAAATATCAAATTTAGAAGATAATAACCTTTTGGACATCCTAGACCATACCAAAAGCTTTGAAGAGAATAAAGGAGAATTAACTGAAGATTCGGTTTATCTTCAAGGAAGGCCTGAAAAACAGCTCTATATTTGCTTAATACATCTCTTTCATGATCATTGCCGTTGGTAGATGATCCAGAATTATTCGAATCTCCTTCATTGAAAGTATCATCGGAAGTCGCTTGTTTAGCTTTCTCGATGATATACTTGGCAACACAGGTAAAAAGTAGATTGATGAAGCCAGAAGTATTTCTTAAACCGGGATCAACATTGCTCTTAATCCAACGATATAGAGAGTTGGGGGAGCAATCATCATCATTTAAATGTTTCATCATGTCAAATTCAATCCTAAGCAGAGGGTAAAGGAAACTGAGATTACGTTCTTTAAGAATATCCGCTAGCCTTTCTTTTTCTCTATCGATTTCAGGCAAAGTATTTAACAAATTAATTTTGTTATCATTGAAAGTTTTGGTCAACCATTCTTGACCTTTAGTTTGATGAAGTGTTTGAAGACAAAGTAGTAATAAAGGGTAATATTGTCCACCTTCAACCACATCATAAACATCTTTTAAGGTTATAAGTCCATCCACGATTGCTCTAGCCAAAAATCCGGCAACATATGATTTAACCCAAGGAATGTCTATTTCCACATCGCCCATATGATTTAATAAATCTTTAAACGCCTATAAACAAGAAAAAAGATGGGAAAGAAACAAGATGAAAAATATATGAAAAAAGAAACAAAAATAAACAAACATTGTTAATAGCTAAAAATGTTCTCATACTGTGAAAAAGGTTGCTAGACTTTATAAACAAGAAAATAAACCGAAAAAATACTTACAGAAAAGAACACATTGGTATCTAAAACGCTGCCATTTTTCAATTGAAGCAGCAATTTACTAACCAATTCTCGATCACTTTCTGTCTTATCCAGTGTTCTTTTAATAATATTGACAAGAACATCACTCTGGTAACTAATTGAAGAAAAACAGAGAGATAGTAAATTCAGTATTGATGGTTCCAAAATAGAAAAAACGAGAGGTGATAATCATGAAATAAGATAGAATCAGATCACAAAATACTCACTTTTTAGGTATTTTAAGATTTTGAATGTCACTGACAGCTGTATCCATATCGGACGAAGATAGAAAGTTACTCAAAATTTCTTCAGATTTTTTCAAGACTGTTTCTTTATTGTTTTGAATAGATGACTTGTTTTTCAAATTAGCTTGATGCTCATTATTTCCTTTGTGAGATTTGTTGGTTACACCGATTGGAACATGATAAGAGGCTAACTGGTTATCCATAATTTTCATACTAGAGTTTACATTGATCAATTGAGAAGACATATTGGTTTTGGACTTGTTCAAAACCACATTATGTTTGTGCATGATAGAATTCTGAGCAGGTCTTAAAGATATTTCATTGCCGTCAAGTGTATTGAAATGATTGGTAGCAGGTACGACTGGTTTATTGGGTACTTGTTGTTGCCTTGCAACATTCCCGTCTACAACGGGACTTTGATTAATTATATTAGGTGCTATTCCTCCTAAAGGTCCTAACATAGGCCGTTGTAGTTGTTGAATTTGAATTGGTTGCTGAGGCTGCTGTTGTTTAATAGGCAAGTGTGGTGTTTGCTGTTGCAAAGCCATTCTTTGAAATCGCGGTGGCAAATCTTTGCTAACACTTCCAATTACACTATTATTCGTAAAATTAGGCGACATATTTAATTGCAAAGAGTTCTGACCAGTAGGTTGTTGCTGTGGATGATGTGGTTGCTGTTGTTGAGGTTGATGATGATGATGATGCTGGTGATGCTGGTGATGATGATGATGATGCTGTTGTTGTTGAAGTTGATGATGATGATGGTGGTGAGACGGTGCATGTTGTTGTTGTTGTTGTTGAGGCTGTTGCTGCTGTTGTTGCTGCTGATGTTGCTGATGTTGCTGCTGTTGTTGCTGATAAATAGGAGCAATATTATTCAATTTTGGACGACCAGCAGAATCACGATCTCTTTCTTGATTGACATAACCACGACCTTGAACCATGGGGTTTGTAGGACCCATTCCGTAAGGAAGCAAAGGCGATGAATATAAATCATCAAGAGCTCTCTGCCCTGGTGCAGTATGACTCATAAGAATTTGATTAGAGCCAGAAAGAAATTGAGCTTGTCTCATAGACATATTCGGATAAATTTGGTAAATTGGATGTTGATTTCCTAAAGAAATAGTTGGAGGCATATAAACTCCAAAATCTTTTGCTGCTTCAGCACGAATCTGAATAATGGTTTTAGGATTCTGTTCCCTTTGGATTCGCCGCGGAACCCATTTATTAGCCCTCAGCTCCAAAACATCTTGGAGCATAAATCGTATCCGTGAGGGCAACTCTTGATTCTGGGAGAATTTTTCCATCCTTTCAAAATATTGATCCATCAAAGGTTTGGCTTCAGGTGTATCCAGAAGACAACCAATCGTCTTCATTATCTGACAGAGACATTCAAGGTCTTCAGCCTTACTCTGTATTGGCTCGTCCACTTTTTTCTTACACAATTGGTGAATACACCGGTGTAAAATGTTCTCCTGTAAAAGCTTTTGTTTACCAAGTTCACATATAAACTTAATATTGCCAAGCATTTTATGTTTGGCCAAAGCTCGTTGTTCCTCTTCGTCAGGTGACAGAGGTCCATCTCCAAAAGCCTCAGTTGCTCTGAAACGTTTCTCAAATTCGTCTTTGCACTTGATCAATAAAAGCCGGTGAAATGTCCGCTATGGAAATGAAATGAGTAAAAAAAAGAAGGAAACGTGAAGTGAAACGCATTAACCATCATGGAAAAGAAAAGGAGGAAAGGGAGGAGAGAAGTTCAACTTTTAAGGAAAAGGTAATAAGAAAGGAATGAAGAAAATTTATGAAGGGAATCAAGACAGGCAGAAAGAAGAGAATCATGAGAAGAAAGAGGAGAGAGAAAAAGGAAAGAGGGGAGTTAATGTACACTGAAATGAAGGTTGATGACACTTACATTGGGGTTGTGAGAATTAAGTAATGTTGAATTGTTATTTTCAAAGTTAAGGTACTTCTTCACTTAATTTTTTACATAACTGGGCGTACATAGAACTATACTTGGGTTCCTCTAAAGCTTTTTCGAATATTAACAAAATGACTCCTTTCAAAATAGCAGTTGAATCAAGACCCAAATTTATCAGTTCCTCGCTCAACTTATCAAATTTCTCCGGAGTGATCTTGTTGAGTATTCTGCAAAGAAAATTGTGCAAGAAAAAATGTAAGAAAAGACAAACAAACAGTACGCAAAATGTTGAGCAGCAAAATACGCGACGCAATAATGAGATGAGGTATTCAAAAATAGAGAAAAGATGATAAAAAAAGGAAGCAAGCGAATGTACAGAAGAAAGAGAAGAAAATCAAGAAACAGAAAGACAGAGAAAGAGACACAGAGAAAGAGAGATATAGAAAGATATAAAATGAGATAATAGAAAAAGATAATTGAGATTTAAAAGAATAAAAGGGCATAACATGTGTGCATAAAAATCATCTCCTATGCTGAAAAAAATAGGAAATGAAGGTGAATGATTTTGCATCGGATGATTTTAAAGCAGAAAAAAAATCAAGCTCGCATTATCATCATTATAATGGTATTGATGATGATGATGATGATGGCGATGATGGTGATGATGATGCTACTACTACTACTACTGTTTTTGATGATGATACGAGCGGTGCTGTAATACAAGTGATGATTATGATAGTAAAGCATAAAAAAACTAAATGCTAACAACAGAATGGGTGTAAAATATGAATAATTGAAAGTTTATTATTGCACACTTACCCTCGTACTTTACGGAAGATAACTTGGCTTCGATCTTCATGGGTATTACTTGGGGTAGTGTGGTCTCTTGAAATCCTGCTTGGAGGGACCCATCTACATGTGAGAGGTTCTTCCTTTCCTCCTGAGCAGAGAGAAGACGAAACACCCCCTTCTTCTTTATGGCCTTCCGTTGTTGATTTAGTTGTTTATCAGAAGAAGAAATCACTTTTGATGCGCTGTTTTGGAGGGTTTCAAAACGAATCAAATTTAAAAGTCTGAGCGATTTACATCCGCAACAAAATTGTCAATTCTCACTCTCGGCCAGCAAGAAAATGGCGTCTCTTAATTTTTCTCTCTCTCTCTTTCTCTCTCTGTTTCTTTGCTCCCTTTCTCACTCAGTTTCTCTCTGATCACTCACGTCATCTATTGAGTAAAATTGAGGTACAAATTGTAATAAAACCAATGGATCACCAAATTATGACTTACATCACAATGATTAGAGTAATTTTTAATAACCATTTTAAATTAACTAAATACATCAATAAAACACTAGAACCAGTAAACGCTAAAGAACTAGCTTTTACTCTTTATTAAGCACGGATTTAATTTCTGATATTAAACCAATTTCAGTCTTGGTTTTTAATGCCTCATTACTAACACCTTTTCTTGCCGATTCAGCATCACAATTGGTTGCTGAATATTCATACAGCATTCTATGTTTATCCCGATGAACATCACGAGCTATCCTTTCCAAAGCCAATATTCTTGGTTCCCAATATCGTTCGTCAATGGTTGTTAGTTCTCCTTGATTGAATATTGTGACTGTTTTCTTTCGCAAAAATTGGCCAAAATCTCTACCATCTTTGGTTGCATCAACTGGCCACGCTTGAACCAAATTGAGATATCGTCGATACAATTTACTCATTAATATCCTTTTGGTCACTTATAAGAATCTAACAATTACTTTTCTGATAACTTGATCTTCCCGTTTGAAAAATCACTTATTTCTCTGGAATCAATGTAAACAAACGAAAACTTTGCAACTTCAAGGGAATGTCTCAAAATTTAGTTAATGTATAGACAAGAAAACTGAATCAAATTAAAGATTCCAGGATTATTTAGTTTTAGGGTTGTTTAATGATAGTAATTAAATGAATCTAAATATCAAACAAAATATGCAATAAAAACACAAATAAATCGATCATGATTAATTTAACGATAAAGATTGGATGAAAATTGAACTTTTATGAAATAATTGTGCTGCAATTATCTTTTTATTTAATGAAAAAGAATCAAGCTTGAAAATTAGTAAATATTCAATCTATAAAACAATTTATGGTTCAAATAATTTACTTTATTTCATCAAAATCAGAAAAAAATAAGATAAATAGAAGATTTGATTTTGGCGCGTTTATAATTTCATCAACTGGTGATGCAGAGGGCAGTAAAAACAGTAAGAATCGACACAAAAAGATCAGAAAATCTTGAAATTAAATCAAAACATTGATCAGTTTGGATCTCAAATTAATTGATTAATCATCTATTTACTATTTAAATTTGTTAATTAGTTGCCTGAAATGTCGATAAAAGTGTTTTAATGAGAGGCCGAGATCCCTGTGTTGATATAAGGATGAGCAAACTATCATTCAGGGCTCGTGCCCTGGACAGCAGCAAAATGATGCCCGTCTTTAGGTCTGAAGAGATACCTGATTTGCCGGATTTTGCGGCTAT
Source organism: Tetranychus urticae (assembly GCF_000239435.1). The sequence goes on from NW_015449934.1 coordinate 1,216,303, forward strand.
TAACAGATCTGTACCTCAAATGCCCACTGGCATGGAGAAAGAGGAGGAATGTGTAAGTCCAATGATATCGTACAATCTTACCTAATTGTTAAAATTAGTGTTAACACATCTGATTTTCCTATGTTAACCAGTCTTTCTCCTCCCTCTTTTTTCAATATACCTTTCTCTTTGGCACCACAAAGTGTAAACATTGAATTTTACCAACTAATCTTATTATCATAGCTCATCATTTGCACAATTATGACTTAAATGTTTAATTTTCGTAGTTTATACCTTTGAAATACAGCCTGCTAGCTTATTTTCGTGCAGCTTTGACAGTTTTCATGACTATAGCAGTTTTTTTGCACTATCTTTAACATACTATTCTTTACTTTCACTGTTGTCTTGCAATAAACTAATGTTTTCTTTTTTTATCTCTGTTTCTTTCAGGAACATCATTTGCAGCGAGCCATATCTGCTCAACAAGCTTTCGGTCATACGGGAGAACTTGTGATACCTACGCCCGAAGTGTATAAAGCTCCGGATGATTTTTACAATGCCCTTTACCCTAATAATTTCAAGCTCCCTAGGCAGCTCATACATGTTGCTCCTTTCGATTTTGAGCAAGAAGTTCCTGATTATGACTTAGATTCAGAGGATGAAGTTTGGTTAGAGCAACAAAAAGACTTACCTGATCTTACTCCTTTGAAATTTGAAGAAATGATGGATAAACTCGAAAAAAGTAGTGGGCAACAAGTTGTTCTAATAGACGAGGCTAAACTTTTGCTCAAAGAAAGAGATGATCTGATCACCGCAGTTTACGATTATTGGGTTGATAAAAGATTAAGAACCCAACAATCCTTGATACCATTGGTTAAAACAGAACGAAGAGATGGTACAGCAAATAACAGTCCATATGTGGCGTTCAGAAGAAGAACAGAGAAAATGCAAACTCGTAAAAATCGCAAAAATGATGAAGTTTCTTATGAAAAGATGCTTAAACTTAGAAGAGATCTCAGCAGGGCTGTGTATGTTCAATTTAGATTCATCATATTCATCTATATTTTCTTTTCCTTCGCCGTGGGACTTTTTTCATTTTTTTTCTTCATCTTTTACAGAGATTTATTACAACTAGTGAAACATCGTGAAAAGCTGAAGCATGATCATCTTCAATTGTCGTTAGAAATTTTCAAAAAAAGGCAAGAAATCTCATCAAAACTTATCTGGATTGCATCTAACTTTTTCTTTCATTTTATATAGATATGAGATAGGTGATTATAGTGGTCAAGTACTAGCCGAAGTTTCAGCTTTACGATTAATCAAACCTACCTCAACGTATTTACCTTTTAATAACTTCAATATGTTAAAACAAGGAGAGAAAATTCGTTCAAAGGTAAATTTTCAAACTTTCTTTGGCGTCAGCATTCATTCATATCCTTATTCATCATTATATTAATATCAATTTTTTTTTCTTTTTCAGATTGATGAAACTCTTCAACCACCCCGACGAAAACGAGAATATCGTCGGCGACATAAGCAGGGTACTGCTCATGTCCAAAAAGCAGAATCGACTGAGTCTAATGAATTTATTTATACATCTGACGAAGAGATTTTGAATGGTAACCAGTCACAGCCAACTTCAGATCAAGAAGAAGAAGATCCCGACGGCCCTTATGCTTTCAAAAGGCAAAAGGGTTGTTCATATCATGCTCCCCTCATTGAACAAAAAGGCAATTGGCCATGGTGTAGTTCTGTTGAAGGCGGGCTTGGTGACAAACGCTATAGGTTCTGTCTCACATCAATTAATATTGGACTTAATCAACGCTGTATCGGATTTGCTAGAAGAAGATATGGCAGGGGAGGAAGGTTAGTTCTCTACTTAAAAAAATAGATTTACTGAATTTTATTAACTTTTCATTCTATTTATTGATCCATCAGAATTATTTTTGATCGTGCATGGACTCCTATGGATAAGTATTGGTCCAAATTAGATTCTAATCATGAGAACGAAGAAGATAATGAATTTATTGATGAAATTAAAAAAGAATGGTAAGTCTAAACTTTTTTCTAAACGATTTCATCTAAATTAGATTGCAAACATATTAATCTGATTAACACTTTTTTCTTTAAGGATACATTTTCGTCCAAAGTCATCTCCTCAAAGTTGTGTGAACGAAGAAGTTTATCAAGAACCGGAGGCTGTTATCGATGAGCAAGGTAACCTCATACCAGTTGTAAAGATTGACCTTCCAAACTATTTTGAAGAAAGTGGATGTTTTTCATCTTCAAATAAGCCAAATAATGAAACTTTGGACATTGAAAGTTTTAAAAATCACCAGAAAGAGCTTTTTGAAATGCAAAGGAAACAACTGGAGAGGTTAAAAGAAAAGGAATCTACCGACACCACGAATAACACCACTAACAGCGACATTAATTTATATATGTGCAATGTTTCGCCTGAACATTCCTTTCCGCCATCTAATATGAACAGTAACCAATTTTCATCAGCGATCTCCTTTTCATCATCCGAAACCAATACAAATTCTGCTAAAAACATCTCTAACACCATCACGAACAGCATAAATACAGCAAACAACACAAATCATAACAAAACTAATAACACTGATAACAACTCTAACAACTCAATCTCAACGATACCTCAACCATCAACTTTAGATTCAGCCAGTGTAAATTTTGCATTACGTGCAGTTGTGGATACAGTGTTTTGAAATTATTAAACGAAAAATTTCAATGGATCATCTTACGAGTGAAATTTAAGTGTAAAAGAAAGCTACAAATACTCTATTAATTAAAAAAAACAAGAAAACGAAGAGCAAAAAAAAGTCATCTTTCTAGGAACAAAATAAGTCAAAATTTCAAACAAAAAATGAATTCACCATTTCGAGTTATTTCTAGCAAATTAACAACGAATTTCATCCTAATCATTATCATTTGTCTCTCCATCACATTCACAATCATCCTCATTTCCACCACTTCTTTTCAAATACACGGATCTCTTCCTTTCATTTTCTTTCGTCTCCTTATTCGTACCATCATCGCCATGACCATCAACCATCATCTTTCCGCCATCATTCACATAGATTCTTCTGTTCGTCTTATTCATAACTCATAATTCATTCATTCATTCATTCATAAATCTCCATTTCTTCATCAACACCCTTAACTCTTTGATGTCTGTATCTTAATGTTTTCCTTTTTCTGACTTCTCTTTGCTCATTCTCACTTTTTTGTGTTTTCGTGAATCTTCCTCAATTGATTCGAGAATCTACCCTTTGTACAGTTTCTTAAATGTTAAATGACTCAAACGATTCTTGAGCTCCTTTTGTAAAAACATTAAATTGACTGGTCTAGCGCTAAATGATCATTGGCAACCCGATTTTCCCTTAAATATCTAACTTACAGGTTTCACATGTAAAATGAATTCAGTATAATTCTCTATTGAATTGTACTTATCGCAAATCGAGAAACAAAGAAAAAAGATATTTAAACAGCAACAATTTTGTATTCTTCATTATACCGGTATTGAATCACGCAAAAACGATTCATAACTAATTTGTTTTTACTTGATTTATTGGATCAAAATTTTACAACAGTTAATTTAGCTTTTAGTCTGTTTCTGGGCTTTCATAACTTGAGCTATGATCTTTTCTTCTTCAATCAAGAAGGCTCGAAGAATTCTATTCTTTAAACATGCGGCACATCTTACACCACCATATGATCTAGAGACAGTCTTGTGTCGCTTGGAAAGTGTTGACAATTTGTGTGGTCGGGCGAATGTTAACTGAAATAGGCGAAAAAACCATTAGTAACATGATAAATACACGAAGTAACTAAAAAGACGGAATTTAAACTTACTCCTCTAAGCTTGAGCTTACAGTCACCACAACGAGCACAGGTTCCTGGCTTCTTTTGATAAAGGTATACTAGCCTTCCACCTGGAGTTTTGGAACTGATGGAAATTAAAATTAAAAATTAACGAATTAGAAATAAATTGGAGTTTGAAGTAAAAAATACTAAAAACAAGACAGATAAACACAATTATACCATTAGTGGTAAACATAGGTTGAATATAAAGACTAAAATTGAAAAGATTTGTGAAAGTAACTTACATCTTTCGACGATTGGATGGTGTGTTGTAGCATAATCGTCGTCTAAGAACTTGTCGTTGAGCCATTGTGATTAATTAATTTACCGGTCACAATAAGTGAAAACTCGATTAATAAAATGAAACGAATTACAAAATTAAACAAGTTTCAGGACAGAAAACTATGCCTTCAATGAAGCTACTTTCCGTTTCCGAGATGTAACCAAGGAGACACTCAAGCTTTCTCACATCTCCGCCTAATTTAAAATGTTGTTTACATTCTGTTTATCATAACTATAATGCAAAGTTGATACATTAATTAATATTGAAAATTTGTGCGATCAGAATTGATTAATTGGTTTATTCGAAGACTCGAAATTGAACCAAAATGAACTCTAGACTATCGGCTATCTGATGCATTAGATTTTTTCGAATTGAATTAAAAAATTATTGTAATCATGATTTATCCTGAACACAATAAAATTGGTAAAAAGTTGATCAATTTAAATTGTTAACTCACAATTTATTTTCCTTCTGACCCTAATGAAAATCACACTGGGTTAAAGCTTAATGAATTGTCTACCATCGGCAAAAAAAATAGTTCCAATAAAATGAATTTTTCGCCAAAAAATTATCGATTGAACTCAGGTTTAAAAAAAACGAACGAACTTTCTTGGTTACTTAATACAATGTAATTTAAATTTTTCAAAACATTTAAATTTAATTTATTTTTTTTACCGAAAACTGTTTAATTCAATTTATGGTAAAGGTATACAAAACCCGGTCAACTCAATTCTCAGCTAGCTTAAATTGAAGACACGAGCTTTCATGGCTGACATAAGCTAATACAACAAAAAAATAATTCAACTCCAACTAATCCAACATAGTCTAGAATGCAATGCTCTAAACAACTTGAAACATAATTACTTAAATTTAGGCAGGTTATCCTCATCAGCGTGAACATCGGTTTAGTCAGGTGAGACTCGAAGAGAGACTCAGCTCACGGGGTTTTGTATACACTTACCTCAATCTTTTCACTTGGGATTAACTTAAATTGTGATTGTTAACTTTGGTGAATATGGTCTAACACAAAGAGTATAATACAGTACATAATATGTAAGAGGAAGTACGCAATGTTATCCTTTTGATAACAAGCGAAAAGGTACAGACTGCGATGGCGCCACTAACAATCTTTTTCTCGCAAATTTTGAACTTTTTTCAATAAAATTGTTTACATTTACTTTTTTCCCATTTTTTGGTCTCTTTCTCACTGTTAACTCTCCTTTTGACTTCTTATCGCTCTAATCTATATGGGGTGTTGAGAAAGTTTGTGTAGGGTAAAAAATCATCCTCACTTGCGTATAGACATTAAATTATATTTTCACCTTCTAGTAAACTTGAACATAAACTTTCTCAACACCCTATAGCTCTCATTACTGTGCTCTCTGTATTCCTATTAATCTTTGCTCTTTGGTAACTTACATGCATTTCTCCTTGAACCTTACCCCGCATTTTATGGATTTAGCAGAAACTACTGTTTCTCAAAAAGATTAGTTTTCATTTGTGCTGCCTCTTGTTATACTCTTTGGTTCCCTTTCTCTACTCTTTCTGTGCATGTTTTTATAAAAATATCACATTGACTATATGACTGCAATGAGACTTGCCTCTCGTTTCACATTATCAACGTTTATTTATCTTTTGATTCCTTCATTTTTGTTTGATTGTATCGTTCGTGCTGATTGTTTCACCTAAATTATGTGTTGCTCTGTTTTATATTTAATTAATTGTCTACATTCAGTGTTAAAATTTACCTGAATCTGTGTCAAATCAGCAATAGTTTTGCTCAACTAATTTTACAACACAACGTTTTATGCCCAGTCTTATTTTCATGTGAGTTTTCAATATCTTCTTGTAAAGATAAAGCTTTCCAATGTTTAGCCACATATTAAATGAAATTGTGTTTGTTTGTTAGTTTCCATTATCTTGACTGTTTCAATATGGATTAATCTGTGTTTGGTGATATGTCTCGATGAACTATACATATTTAGTCAATGTTTCTATTATCATCGTGTGAAATCATTTTACTCGTTATTTATTACAAAATACTTAAACCTTGGATTCTCATTTATGATCATCATTTTTCTGTTTAAACTCAATCTCTATTTTATAGTATTACTGAATCAATCAACCATTTAATTTTATACTTGGTTTTATTCTTCTTTCAGATTATGTGATTGATCGAGAAATTATTACCATTGGCCTCTTAAATTGTCTGCAATCTTTATCCACATGACGATGGTGGACCATGGCATTTTAATGTTTGGAAGGCCTTGTAGCAATAACCTGATTTGTTTCACTGCTATTCTCTTGATAGTCTTAATAAATTATGGGATTAATCCTGCGTTGGGCTGTGATGGTTTGTTCTCCAATATTGGAACTACTTCAAATGATATGACCATTCAAGAAGGTGATCCATTTGAAATAAATTGTACATTATCCTCTTCTCGTATCACCCTCTCTGGTAAACAAGTTGAAGCCAACTCCAAAATGTTATTGATGAAAAAAAATGGAACTCGAATACCCAATGTAAAAATTCGTATCATTGATGACCTAACAGCCCAGTTTAAAGTTAGACGGACATCCATGAAAGATAACGGGTTTTATTCGTGTTACTTTGATCCAGGAGTGAGTGACCTGAAAGCAGCCTTGGTTTGTGGGACTGAAGTTAAAATTGCTCGTAAGTTTATACCATCATTAAATATGTAATAAATATGTAATAAATTGTCCTAATGTATGTCTTTTTGTTTATCTTTTCACTCTCTTTAGATGCGCCAAGTGAAAATGATGATTTCCAGTTTAGTTGCACCGGCTATGATTTGAAAAATTTCACGTGTAATTGGGAACCGTTGAATTATAATGTTAAAACTGATTACCATTTACACCTATTAGTCGGAGGTAACTTCAGTTTTTCGTCTTGCACTGATAACGACAAGCCTTCTTGTACATTTTCCATCAAAGATGAATCGCCTTACCTCATTTCGGACAAGAAATTACGGTTCCGTTTAGATGTTATTAATAAAATTGGCTCACTTTCCAAGACCTATGAAATTGATCATTACTCAAATGTTATTCTTGGTCCTGTTTCTCAAATTAAAACCATTGATATTGGAACTCAGAATTTAATGCTCAGCTGGGAGCCACCTACAAGTATTTTGGACGATTTTTATCTTGAAAACATTACTGAATACTCCATAAATGTTTATCAAGATAATTATCCAACTGATTTTACTGCATCAAAAAAGGATTATACTGTGAAAATGAACATCACTTCAAAGAAACCATCAGGACAATTCATAGTGAAAAATCAATTAAATTTGAATGTAACATCTTTAATTCCGTTTACATCTTATCGTTTCTCAATTCGTTGTCGAATGGTAACTGATAATGGACAAAGTCAATGGGGTAAAGAGTCGGATAAAATTGTAACCACAAAACCTGATGGTTGGTATTCAATTGTTGCATTATTTAACTACACTTTGATAGTGATTTTACAGTGATAGATCAAGATAGCAAAAAAATGAAATAACAGAGGTAGATGAATCAAACATTTATTATCATCATATGACAATTATCTTCTCATTATGTTTAATGAAGAAGTTCAATTCAGATGGTGTTATGATCTTGATTGGTCAATGTAACTTAATTTTTCATTAATTTTTGCTATTTTGTATTATCTATTACACATTCAAAATGATTTTTATTATAACGATTTCTATTTGTTCCCAACAGTTCCATACAAACATCCTAAATTTGAAGTTGGGGCGTTTGAAGTAACCAATCTAAGAGAGGATAAAAGAAATATCATGGTTTACTTTGAACCAATGGATCCACTGGACAGCAATGGCCCGAACTTAACTTACGTTCTATCAGTCAGACCTTTCGCTGTACATGTAGCCCCATATAACAGATCACCTGCAAACATAAGGCTTACGTTACAAAGCCCACCAAGCCTCGAATCGTCAAGTTTTTTCATCCCTCATCAAAAATCAGAGTTAACACCATCAAAATATTCTCCGTCAGAAGTTTATTCAATTACTTCAATAAAAAGAGATGAAGTGCCATCAGTCAGACTTACGCTCCCAAATGCGATTCAATCAAATGAATATCCTCAGGAAGTTATCTCAGATGTAAAAACGTTCCGCCATGAAATCGAAAATTTAGATAATTCCATGGGATACAGATTGGAATTATCTTCTCATAATAATCTTGGTTATTCAAAAGAAATTAGTATTTGCTATATTCCTGCTCAAGGTTCACTTCAATCTGATATAGACCAAGTCTATGCGATTGATTGGGGAAATGGAAACTATTCCGTTTACTGGTCTACTTCCTTTAACGATATTGTCTCTCACCAATACGTTTATCGTCTCTCACCAATA